>CABFWB010004939.1:38556-51766 GCA_902151455.1 Timema bartmani
GGCCACCGAGGTCGACCGCAAATTATTATTAAAATAGAGTGCAATTAAGTTTATTACTAAATTACCATCAGTTGTAGCTTTACTAGATTGTTTTCCTACGAAAGTCTAAGCTTTCCGTTCATTGGCTAAAAATATCACTTTTACCACAGTGGGTTACTTTTCCAAAAAAACTTCGCGGACAGCAAAAAAAAAGGCATTGCGGGCCGCCAGTTGGAAACCCTTGTTCTAGCCATTCCCTTGTCCACAATCTCTTTGTTTTATTCCTTGCCTCTTCACGCATAATATTTAATTACTCCTCACACGGTATCAAATAAATTTATGTTATTAAATTACGTATAAGAACTGTACATTCTTCAATTATTCTCATGCTTAGAAAACAACGAGTATGCCAATGACTACCTTGTGTTAACAGCAAGGGTCAGTACAGAAGAGCCCAGTAGCTGTTCATCCAGTTAGAAGACCAGCTACTGTCTTACTCGCAGGCCAGTAGCTCACACAGTGTAAACTAGGCTTAAGGATCCCAGTGCTTGAGAGAATATAATCCCTCTCATCTGTCTAATAACAAGGTTAGATGATATAAGCCCCCTTGCAATGCGGTCTTGATTACGTTCCGCCCTCATCCTACACACCATGTGCGTAGCAAGTAATGTTCTATGTTCTCGGTGATAAAATCAATAGACCGCACCTTAAAGCGCTTTCCGATATTCCGAGGCAAAGTATCTACAGGATGGACCAAAACTTATTCAATTCCCAAATTTAAACTCTTGTATAACTTTCCTCGTGGTAAAGAGGTCCCGGGCTCGATTCCCGGCTGGTATTGGGGGATTTTTTTCACCAAAGTGTGGTTGGTTAGGCTTAAGTTAGGTTTAAGATATTCATTGGCTCTACCCCATCATATTCTTTATCATCATATATTATCATCCTCTAATCTCAGCCGGATATTGAAAGAGCCTCCACGGAAATTATGTATGCTTAGTACATTCGGGCGTACCCTGGGAAACGGTAACTTAGTACTGGATAATTTTTCCGCAAACTGAGCTACATTTATTGATGTAGCCCAAACATGTTATTAATATAACTATTGTACAGGCACAGAAATATAACACCAATACAAATAAAGTAATGGCACGAACAAAATTGGCTTTTGATATCACAACTGCCATATAATTAATAAAAAATTAAATGTACAAAATCTTTGTACATAAGTGTTCATACACAATTATCGAGTTTGTATTTTAGTATATTTGATCGATATTTTCCCCAACCGTATCTTAAAACCCTACCCGGTTATTCACATTGTAATTTAGTTAATTGGGTTGTTATGAGGTGGTAGGTATAGTTGAGAGTAAAAATACCCGCATTTTCCTGGAATAATAGGTGAATACTTTTGAGATAAAATAAAGTATGTGAAAATGGTAAGATAAATCCTAGGGTATTGCTAAGAATATATCCACAAGATAAGTACAATCCTATTTTCATAGGTAGACAGCCAGAAATGTATTACTAGCTACTTTCATGATTTCATGATTTAAGTTGTGTATTTAACTGTTGATTTTGACAAATATTATCAACTATGAAATATTACTATTAATATAGTAAAATGTTATCAATATAGACTGCAAAAATAAACGTGTTTTTGTTTTCTTTCCCACAAAAAATCCTACCATGCTCTCTCGGGCATACGAACAAGTCAAATAAATATTGGCCAAGCATTTTTTTGATTTTTGAGCCATTTGAAGGATAAAAGTTATCAAAATTTAGAGTTTGTAAAAAAACAGATCCCATACATTTAGAAATAAATGCAATAAAACCTCTGTTTTTAATTATCTTTTTATTTTCACAGTTAAGTATATTTTTATCACTTCCGTTCTCATTTTCTGTTAAAACCTCATAAAAAATATATTTTCTACAATTGAATGCTATAGGTAGTTTGTAAACACCTTTAAGTGTTAGGTTTATATTAAATGTTTTACCATAATTGCAGAACTAACACGTTTCACTTACTATAAGCCCACATCGGTGACAAAACCGTCTAAGGAGTCACTATAAAAATAGATTGGTGGACTGCCTTTGACAAGGAGTTCTGGGTTCGTGTGTAGTTAAGTTGGTTTTACCTAAGCAATTTTCCACTTTCTCTCTCTCCACGCAGTTGTGGGCTCATTATACCTCCTTTATATCGCCCTAGCATAATTAATAAAGTTCGTACAACTCGAACAAGTGGTGGTGAGACGCTATGAAAATATATCATAATAAAATAGTAAGAGAGAACCTGTTTTTGAAGATGGCTTGGGGTTTTTTTTTTACCTAATTTATTTATCATTCTAAAATGAGCTCATGAACTTTTAATAGATCATTACAACGCAACCACGAACAGATAGGCCTGAGGGGTAGGTAGTTAACGCGCAATATCTATACGGTGGAGGTCATCCCGTGAGGCACGGCGCCTAGGCCTTCATAAACGACCCCAGAACCTCAGCGGCATTCCCTCATTAAAACACTGGCCCTAACAGCAGCAATATTACCACTACCAGCATCACGGGTACTTTCCGTGGATACGCCACGGCTGCTTCCGACAATGTTCAAAACTTCACCACGGTGAAAATTACTTTAAAGAGAATGGACCGAGACATGGCATCTGCAAGAATTGATTGAAGGTGGGGATACAGTCCAATTTTTATAGGAATAGCTTTTTAGAAAAATGCAAATATGTTTCAATGTGGCCAAATTTGGACAACATTTTATTGGTGTTATTTTATAGTTAATGGGAGCTTATACCAACAAGTAAAGCTGTGGATCTATGACTCGACGTATTAATACGTGATAGAAGACCTTGTACCTTTTCTGTCAGCCCTTCTTATGAAAATTGGACTGTACTTAATATCAGCCCATAGAACCTTAGTACATAGAGAAGACACACATGTATCGATGGTCACGCGGACAAAGGTATCCATCTCATCTTGTCTGGTGTACCGGTAACGAGGAGGTCAACGTCCAAAACCAGTTTGGCAGTTTTCCTAAATATTTTATACTCTACTTCCACGCAAATGCAGGCAAATTTCTTCAGAATTTATTCGTACCTAATATATTAGTGTGACTTTTTAAAAAAAAATATAATACTTTGCGTGGATTTGTAGCTGGAAGAAAGGTAAAGTTTATTCCCTAAACAATTACCCTGTCCCAATGTCACGAATACCCTCCTGAAAACAATAATTGGTTTAAAAGTGCTTCGGCTTAAAACAAACCAATATTTTATAATACTGAATGGTCTAAGGCGTCACTCTCGTGTTAGGCTGGCCTGCTGAAGACTGGGAGATCCGGGTTTTAATCCCAGTCTGGTAAACTTTAGAGTGTTTTTTCCCTAAGTGGTTTCCCACTCTCCTTCCAAGCAAATGCGGGTAGATTAGGCCTACCTCTAAAATGATTCTTTACTCATAATCAGCTCTAGAGTAATTATCAAATGAGCTGAACAGGTAATATGGCCGCTTTCAGACTGTAAGACCTATCGCCGTGCGCCGTGGAAGGCCGCCGTTGTCACCAATCAATCCGGGGCGGCATCTCGACGTCCACGGTCTAAAATGTACTGTACATGGAGCTAAACATGCATGTTCAGACTTTGGTGACTTTCCGCCGTCCGGCGGAAAGATCCACCACAGATGTTAGTTCAACAGTCAGTACAGCATGGGCAACGTGATAGAAAGTGTCACAGACGTGTCACGCTTTATTCGTGCATTCTAAAATATGTTTTGTTTTCTGGATAATGGAGGGCTGTGACATAGATATTGAGCTATTCATAGCCCTAGTATTAGATAGGCCGGCTCTTTGGGAAGCCTGGAAGTGTATAAGTCACGAACAAACACAAGAGCATGGAGGGAAGTGTTCAAGAAAGAGAACCCGGACTTCCAGGATGAAACCGCTTCCTCACTCGTGAACGCATTTTACTTTTTACATTCAAATAGTACAAATACAATAATTTCGCACACACTTCGGTGGACGCGTGGTCTAGCGGGCTAACCTCATGTTGGACTAGACTGCCGAGGACAGGGAGATCGGGGTTTGGATGTATTGAGGGTGGTTTTCCTAAATGGTTTTTTGACACTCCCTCAACGCAAACACGGGCACAATTCCTCTAAATTAATCCTGACTGTTCAAGTGCTCACGGTGGCAACTCGATAGTAACTAGCAGGGGAGCACGGCGCGAAGCCGCGTCGTGGTTTTTCCCGATCACGCCATTTGGTTCTACGGCGCGTCCTTTGGTATGCACGGCGCCGTGCCGGACACGGCGTATGGTAAAAAGTAATTTCGTCTGAAAGCGGTTTTAGACGCGGTGATAGCAAAAAATACACTCACTGTCAGAATGCAAGAGGAAGATCAAAGATGGAATACACTAATCAGATAGCTGGAGATGCTGGCAAGAACAATTATTAAGGGTTGTTTCAGGATAGGCGGGAGTGGAGAGCTGCAGCAAAATCAAGGGAAATATTAATGACAAATGATAATAATAGAAGCTTAAAAACCAATTAAAGACAATGAAATCAAGACAGAATATCAAAGGCAATTTAGATGGCGCGATTGCAATAGGTCAAGAAAAAAAAAAGGCAATGAATTAGTTTACTATGGATAAAGTCCAATAGGAAGGATCCTGTTTGAAAATACAAAAATATAGGTTTGAGGCCAAAATTAATAAAATTTTACTAATTTATCAGTGTTATTTTACTCACTTCGGTGGCCACATGCTCTAACTCGCTACCCTCGCAGTAGACTAGACTACCTATTTCTGGGAGATCAAGGTTCGAATCTCGGTTGTATGTATTGAGGGTGGTTTTTACTAAATGTATTTCCACTCTTCCTCCACGCAAATACGGGTACACGTCCTAAAAATACAACCATAATAATTCCTAAAAGCATTATCGTAATTAGTACACAAGCGTATAACCCAAACCGGTAGTAAGACGCGGTGCTAAAAAAATGTAATTTATAGGTATTGAAAAAAAAAAAAAAAGTAACACGGCTTTGGGTATGAATACGTGAAAGTAAATATGGTGGCTTTTCTTTCTGCCAGAAATGGCAATTTTTGTGAAAATTGGACTGTGGTGAAATTAATAAAGCCAAAATAAATCTCGCGAAGCTTAGTTCGTGTACCCATTGATGCGGGTAGTTATAATATTCTAACGTTTGTATTTCATTCTGTATTGTGTATTGAATTGTGTATTATGTCAACCATGTGGCTGTTCATGATTAACTCTCTAAACCAAAATAACAAGTGACATACCCGTCATCTAACGGTTGTACCACTACCGCGCTAACCAAAGTAAACTTGCTGATTTCGTACAATGTGCTTAGAGGTCATTTTAGATGTGTCACCAAAATGTCAGGGGCAGTCCCTCGAAATATTCTCATCACGTAGAGAATTTGGCGCGAGGCGTGTACCGAGGAGATTGTTTATTATAGATGACGGTGGCCGTATCTATACGACAAAAAATGTTGGATAGTGCTGATGGAACAGAAAAAAAGAGAGATCAGGACACAGTTTTAGAGTTGAGGTTCTCTAGAATGAAGGTTTAAAATAAAGAGATAACCTACGTATATTAATTAACTGACGAGTTTGTTTGTTCGTTTGTCCTAAGCGTTGCGCGATATCTATCACACGTAAAGGTTTTGTCATTTTAAAAGTTAGTGACCCATGTGAACAAACATGTGCACCTCGAAGCTGGAGTTATTGTTTTTTCTCTCTGTTTGAAGCAAAGAAAATTATTGCATGGTTACCCCGGTCAAAGCCGGGTACTTCTGCTAGTACAATATAAAACTATGCGGGTGTAACCAGAGACAAATATTATTTACTTATCGCCCTAAGAAGTAATGTTTTTAGAGTAAGTGTACCCACATTTTCGTGAAGGGAGAGTGGAAAACTATTTGGTAAAAAAAACTCAGTACATCCAACCGAGATTCGAATCCCAATCTCCCTGTCATCGGCAGTTTAGTCTATTGCGAGAGTGTCACCTTAGACTATGTGGCCACCGAAGCAGGTAAAATTTTATTTAGCTGCTAACATTTTTTTTAGGTAGGCTTACACGTTAAAATATCATTATATATTTTTGAAAATTTTAACACACTACGTTTTAACACTTTATTTGTGCGTGAACAATGGTGTATTTTCCAACAGTTAGTTATTGATACTACGCATTTCAAATACCCAACAAAATTTTCATAGAAAGTGCCTTATCTGACAGAAAAATTACTATAAGTGCTATCATACACCATGTCATATGATCTTCAACTGTCACTTTTGATAGATATTATCAACAACCATATGACTAATAAGAGCGCCTCTTTTGTCTAGTAGTCATAGTTTCTGACCACAAATCTAGAGCTCCGGGTTTGACCCTCAGTGATTCCAGAATTTTTCTGTGAAGCAGTTGGTCTGGATTGGGGTCAAACTCAGCCTCATGAGGACAAATGATGAGCTTCTTGAATACATAATTAGCAGGTCTTGTCTAGAAAACTGAGATTATTGGCCGGAGGGTTCGCTATACTGACAGTAACACTCACACCCTCTATCCGCAAATGTTGGCACTATCTTCGCTAACGGCAGAAGCCACTCGGTCAGTATAGCTAGCTTGTGGACTCACACCATTAAGTTTTTTATAACACTAATAAGTAATAATATAGGCTATTTAATTAAGTGAAAAATGACACTACACTAACACCCAAGGAAAGATGGTCTTCGATACGAGACTAACCAGGATGTCTTAGTGGTAGAGCATTGGCGTGCAAAGCTAGATGTCTCGGGTTCAATTCCCATTTTCAGGTTGTCATTTTTCACTTCATTAAATTTTATTCGTATCAGCCATCAGGACTGATCCTGTAGATATATTCATTACCTATCATTTGGTGAACATATGAATTAATATCATTAATAATATAGTTTATCAATTTTGGCTGCAAAGAAAAAATACATTCTGTTGTTTTTAACAGATTTTCTTTTGAAAACTTGACTGTACCGATTACACACATATCAAAATAAACCATTGGCACGCAAGTCGTTTATTTTTATAAGGGTGCAAATAACCATTTTACAAATGATCCTGTCAAGACAAGTCCATCTTGTATTAAGATATGTGGAAATTAACTTTGGAACGGCCACAACCATAAGACCATTCTTGGCGGTAGATCAATGGTCCTTGTTTTGTTTCCTTTGCTCAGGTGTTATATTTAATTTAATTTAATTATATCTTTGCTTATCAGTATAAAAAAAGCTGTGTCTAGTAGCAGAGCCATAGCACGTAGACCTAGTCTAGAACATTTTATAAGGTACACCTAATTTGTTAACTACTATTAATTATGCTCGTGAAATTATGTCCCCTTTCAAGTTCTACCCAAGCGCTCCACTTAAGATAATCCCAGCTCACAAGGTAATGTGGTCTATTTGGGTTCGAGGTAATTAAAGCTATGCTAATGGGAAAAGAATTTCACAGGAGAGGTAATTTTGACCAAGCTTGGTTTGCTCTTGAAATACTCCCCCCCACTTCATTAAATTGCTAAAAGAAACTAATAACATATATAAAACTACCTTTAAGAATATATTCTTACACGGGCTAGTGTAGTAACATTTAAATATGTAGAAATTATACTTTAACTAAAATAGCGTGCCTTCTTTAACCACTTTCATTCCTCTTTTTCTCCCCCTTGTGTTCCCCTTATATCCTTTCCATCTACTCTCCTAATCAAAAATAAGTTATTAATCAATATTACTTAGAATAAGGAATAAGCTGTTTCTTTAATCCGAATGACCATATTATTTTTATTAATTTTTAAAATATGATTTTATATAATGATAATTTATAGGAATAAATATAACTATATCATTTAATGAGTAGCTTTTATTTTGTGTTTTTTGGAAAAAACGAAAATATGCATTAGGTCTACTGTTTGGTAAAGTGGGGCTAGTGAATGATATGAATATGATAATATTAGGTCTATGAAATAAAATAGTGTAGAATATAAGAATATAACAAGCAGGAGCATAAATACCATCAAAAAATCGTGCATGAAAGAACATAATAACATGAAGACAACTATTAAGGAAGCCCGCTTAGGTGGTTGCATAGTCAAAGGCGCTACTCTCGTGTTAGATTAGACTGCCGAAATCGGGATTCGATCCCGGTCATATATACTGAGGGTGGTTTTTCCTAAATGGATTTCCACTCTCTCTTTCTCTCTCCACGCGAATGTGGGTACACTTCCTCTACATTCAACCTTCTTAATCCCTAGCACATTAGTGCAATTAGTATACAGGTGTATAACCCGAACGAGTGGTAAGATGTGGTTATAAAGAAACTATTAAGGAGGGTTGGAGTTAGCGTGAGCTATTTTTATAGCAAACAAATTTTGGCCAAAATGAATTTATTATTTCTCCAACTGACACATTTTGTTTAGTTTTATAAACATAAAGGTTTTTGAATATTTATCATCGCAATGTAGAATTTAAAATTATAGTAAAATACCTTGTAAAATTCCGCGATTTTCATGAAAAATCATTCAAGAAATGTTGATATTATAATATTATGTAGTAAATTAAATTAAACGCGTCTATTGGAGCAATAACCAATCACGTCGTATAAGGGTCAGCGCATCTTTCTACCAACCTAGAGGTTATAGGTTAAATTCCTACCTGATACCATGTTCCCCGTTTCCTTCAATACCGCCGTTATATTGATAAGATAACTTCACAATGTAACTATAAAGCCGTTCAAAAAATCGCACGCAAGACTAAATAACAAAATGAAGATAACCAAAAACATTTATAAGACACTTAGCAACAGTCATGGCCATACATAGGCCTATAAAACGTAAAGAGCACTGTGAACAGCTTCTGAAAATTACATACAACCATAAAAGACCACCATTCAAAGAGGATGCAAAATCGTAGAGCGGAAATCCGACAGGCAAGACCCTCCCCCCCTCTCCTCTGTCCACGACTTATTCATGAGATGATTTATTGAGGCATACAAGTTGTCTGGAATAAGCGGAAGAAGAATTTAACGAGGGTATGTAAATAGTTGCGGATACAGCTTACGACTGTGTGTCATTCTTTATTGTATGTACTGCTCCACTGCGTCTGAATTAAACAAATGTGTCCCGGGTGTAAAATATGAGACTGATTTATAGAAGATGAAACATTAAACAACTTGTCTGTTCAGATAATCTTCTGATAGAGTGTTTGTGTGGATAAAAGAAAATATACATTTGGACAGGAATTTGAAACTTGGTCGTCGAGCTATACTAGCCAACCACTCTACCGGCTGAGATAACCGGTATTCACTTCATTTAAGTGTGTCATTTAACCATATATTTCTCAAAGTGAACTGATGTAGTTAAGTAAGCCGACCGTTAAAATCTGAAATTTAATTAGCTACGGATTCTCTTATTACATAAATTCAACTAGCACATATTCAAACGGCATACACCAAGATCGTCTAGGCTATAAAGGTGCTAAAGGCACATTCCAAAAAAATGTATTTAAAAAAATTTGAATTAAATTAATATAATAATGACTTCTAAATAAATAAATAACATCTATATATTTTATTTAATATTAGGTATATATTTTCAAAACAAGATTCCCCCTTTTTATGGTTTGATGATATTCGGGTTCGCTTTGTTGGCAAATCGCTTGATATTTAATTAAATGCTTCGGAAAAAATTAAGAGAAAAAGGAAGTGAAAAAGTTATACTATTTTTGCTAACCTTGGTAATGAAGGTATGTGGGGAAGAGAGCAGGGGGCATTTATTTTGTATTTAAATATTTTTTCATTTTTTGGTCTAGTATTTTGGCACATTATTATTATTATTATTATTATTATTATTTCGCGTCCCACATAAGGATCGGTTTATTTATATTATACATAATACACATGGGGCACAACTTTTAAATCTCGCCTAGCCCGAAAGCGGTTGCGCTCACATTGCAACTTATTGCGGTCGCGTGGGGTCACAATAATTCTTCCTTTTATTGTTTATTTTAATTCCTTTTTTAATGGTTTGTTTGGTAATAAATATTTTATTTATTTTGAACATATCACAAGTGATTTTTTAAACAAATACATATTAAAAATAGCTTAGCGTGGTTATAAAAAAAATCCCAAAATTTAGGTACGTCTTTTGTAGGGCTTACTTTCTTCTTTCATTAACTCTTAATTTTTTTTTATTTTTTACATTATATTGCAATATCATTCTAGAAAATATGTTTGAGATTATAATTAATACTTTTAAAAACATTTTAACAGTTTAAAAAAAAGCTATGTTACTTACAAAACCCACTTCGGTGGCCGAATGGTCTAACGCGCTACTCTCGTGTTTGACTAGACTGCCGAAGACGGGTAAATCGAGTGCACTGAGGGTGGTTTTTCCTAAATGGTTTTCCACTATCGCTCCCCAAAAATGATGGTGCACATCCCCTAAGTTAAACCTTTCTAATCACTAACACATTAGTGTAATTAGTACATCNGGTGGTTTTTCCTAAATGGTTTTCCACTATCGCTCCCCAAAAATGATGGTGCACATCCCCTAAGTTAAACCTTTCTAATCACTAACACATTAGTGTAATTAGTACATCGACGTAAAAACCGAACGGGTATAAAAACGCGGTGATAAAAAAACTTACAAAAACACTTATAGAAAGCGATCAATATGAAAAACTTATTCTAGTTAATTTAAGACATTATGTTTTATTATTTAAAAGTCAAAATAACATTACACCTATTTGTGATATAACCTAATACAAAAGACTATATTTTTTTTTACATTTCAAAACATAAAAATAGAATAAAATGAAACTAATAATATTTTGTAATTGGCTGTCGCCCTCCTCACTAGGGCAGTCGCTTCAAACATTTTCAAGATAGTCAAAGCATGTGAGATTACCATAGTTCGAACAAATGTACTTTTGGCACAACGTTCAGGCATGGTATAGGTCTTATTTCCTAAATTTGGTGGACGTTTCTAAGAGCGTTTGCGTTTTCTTGGAACTTCAGAGACACTTGCGCAAATGGCGCTCCCAGATCGTATGACCTTACGTCCGGGTCTCTTGGGGATAGCTCTTAATCTGGTCTTGATTATTCAGTGTTTATCCTGAAATAATATATATATATATTTAAAATTGACCGCCTATGTAATCTAGTGGTCAGAGCTCCTTAATACAGATCCAGAGGTCCCGGGTTCGATCCTTAGCGCTTCCAGATTCTTCTATGAAGTCGTGGGTCTGGAATGGGATAAACTCAGCCTTGTGATGACAATTGAGGAGATACTACCTTCTTTACGCAAATGTTGGCACCATCTGCGGCAACATGCGACGGCCGCTTGATCAGTATAGCTTGCTTGCGGACTGACGCCATGGGATCTTTTTAATGTATTTTAATTTTACGTACCCCTTAAGATGTCTTCGCATACCTTAGGTTGAATACCACTGTTATGGTGTAAAGATTAGGGCCATAATGTAATCCACCTTGGCTCTACTGCTTGCTATCTTTCAGGATAAACGGAGTGCACATTCTACTACAGTTCAAGGGTTTTGAAATAACTAATGGCAATCAAAGCAATGTAGATTATAGAATACATTATATAGCATACTTATTTTCCATCTTTCAGTTATTAAATTTGTATCTAGAGAGGACAATGTGGAATACAAGAGTAAAATAAAAATGTATTATTGAATTTATACGATGCTTGATGCGGTGAAAACCAAGCTTTAGGATATAACGACTTCATCCTCAAATAGACGAATATATATGAACAAGAAACTAAATAAAAAAAACAAAACGAAAGGACGCGTTGAAAACCTGTCAAGAATTGCTACTTGAAAATTTAACATTTTCTCTCATAGAAAGCACGTGAGCTTAACATCATTTGCTTCATGCCATGGAGACGTGATATGCTTATAAAATATTTATACTCTTCTCATTTCACCATGCTTTGCGCATATAATCTCGTATGCTTTTCGTTTCAGACGTGTTGAATTATTGTCATAAGAGGTAGGTGCCACACCGTTTCTGTAATATCCATTGTGGATATTTTTTAAATATCTTAACAAATTAGATACAAATTATAAAAGTTTCTATTAACTATTGGCTCAAGACAATATTGTAAAAGTATAGCATTTATATTAAAATAGTTTTCCTAGTAAGTATTCGTTTATATAATTTCATTTTATCAAAAATACAATTTCATTCTGTTTAATGTACATAATATTACAATACATGTTTATTTTTTCAAGTTTTGTTGTTGTGATAATTGCTATTAAAAATTGTACATTAATTTAATAAAGTAACTCGAATCAGTGGTTACGTGTTCTAAATTGCAGGTTCATTTAGTTTAGTTTGCTGGTGACAAGGAGGTCAAGGTTCTAATCTTGATCGGGGGTAATGAAGGTGGTTTCCCTAGATATTTTTCCACACTCCCTTCACGCAAATGCAGATACGCTGATTCTAAAATCCAACCTTAATCATGTTTAACCTTTGACGGGTAACAGGATGTAATGGTTATTGTTTTCGTTCTTAAATTACTCATTTAAAATTTAAAATAGTTGTAAATTAAAAATTAATAACAAGGTAACCTGGGTAAATGTAAGACAAGGTGTCACAACTTAACTTCAGCAAATTAAATAAAGACATTTAAATAAATAAATGAAAAGTATTTTTAAAAATAAGATAAATAATAGTTTTTGTCTAAGGAAGTTATTTTTTTCTGTCTATACGAGTTTACTTTATTATTTTCTACTATATAATATTTACATATTTAAAAAAATAGGAATCTTACAAAAAATATCTTAACTGGGACAGTATAAAATGACCGTTAAACTGCACAAAATCCACAACTACCTGAAAGAATTATTGTTTCAATCTTTGAATCCCAGTTTAATCTACTGCATATTATAATCACAAGCTACGCTCATTTTCCACTCGCATTCCTTGAGTTACCTATTTTCATTTGGTCCGCAGCCAATGAGAATGTTCCTCTCTTCCAGGCTTGACACTAACCCTGGTTAAACTAAATCCCCCCCTTTGTCCCTAAGGAGGAAAGGTAATTAAGAAGAACAAGGGTCTTCAGTGTTTACACTGGCGTTAACAATTCTACAAGAAATTAAGTTTACTTCAACTCACGTAGGTGGGACTTCATTGTTTGAGTAAGAGAAAAATGAAGGAAAGTGGAAGAGTAG
>CABFWB010004940.1:8264-38931 GCA_902151455.1 Timema bartmani
GGCCACGCCCCTTATGCCCAAATCTTTGAGAGAAGACTTTGGAAATTCACTTTTATATTAGTTTGCTCGTCAGCCGGCACAAAGCACTTACAGAACAAAGCAGTGAAACATTTGATGCCTATTCTAACAACTTATTTGTGCGAGCAAGCCTGTCTTGGTGTGGAATGGGATTAAGGAGCTGGTCACTAAAATTTCTACAGATTTCAATGATATTTTTAAACCAAGCACACAAGCAGTTCTGTTCTTCACGTAAATTATCAGTAAATATAAATGTACAAATATAATACAATATTTTCTTTTCATTATATTGTAATTCATTTTTACATTTATTCAACAAAATTATTATGTCTATATATGTATACATATAGGCCTAATACAAACATTTATTTTATTTTCCTTTATATCTTAATTATATTTACATAAAGATGTATTACTAATTTATCGCTATAGCATACTATACATTTATTAATATAGTTAGTTTTTTTATCATTTATCCTACATTAGGGGGTCCACGAATCAGCTGTTCCCTACAGTTCGAGACCATCTTAAAAGTGTGATGGCCTCTGAAGAAGTTTTAATAATCGTGGGATTGAAACATAAATGTGTTAACACATGCCATGGCAGCCATCCTACATATTATATAAACTAAGATGACTACAGTGAAACAACCAGCAAACCCTCATGAGCGTCTCAAAGAATTCTTTGTTAAGCCAGACAAAATAAAAAATATACCAGTAGTAAATCAGATGGAACGAACTGATTAGTAACAAACACTTCATTGAGATTCTGAGAAACTTACAGTCCCAGAGACCATGGTGACCAGACCAACCAAAGTTAAGTTTTACAATCCTTAACATCAAATAAATAAATGGCTTAAGTGCGTTTTGTACTTTAAACTGCAGCTGTATATCTTTAGAATGAGAGCTAAAAGAAGCTTAAAAACAAAACAAAAATAACCTTAGTTATGTTGGAATTTTCTCTTATGGGCTTGTCAAATAAAATACTTTATTTGTTTGGGGACGACTAGATCTATGTTTGTAGTCTTTTTTTATTTGATTTCAGAAATGTGACATTTTGCTTGAAACTACGTTGTAAATTTAGCTAATTTCCATTTCAGCCCCCAACCCCCAATAAAGAAAACTTGAAATGCAAGATTTTAAAAACTACAGTATAAAAACCATAACCGTATCAGAGTTTTTTTTGGATGGGTGGTGTGGAGTCAAGAAATTTAGTTTTTTTTTTAACCGCTTCAGTGGCCGCATGGTCTAAGGCGCTACCCTTGCAATATACTGAACTGCCGATGGCGGGGAGAACGTGCTTTGAACCCGGTCGGGTGTAATGAGGGTGATTTTTCCTAAACTGTTTCTCACCCTCTTTCCACGCAAATGTGGTTACACTTCTAAATTACACATTTTCCCTCATCCTTAACCATTAGTGTGCTTAGTACATAAGCGTATAGCCCGACTGGGTAGTAAGACATGATGCTAAAAAAAAGTAGTTTTAGTTCTCCCAATCTAAAGGCATAGCCTATCTATAAATGCATGGTTCTTAGCAAACAATTTTATTTAAATATGTGTATTTAATAATTCAATATTGTAGTTTCTTATTATTTGAGTAACACATCTGGCCAACTTTCTCATGTCTATGTGTAGTTTTAAACTATATCTAAATTATTTATAATACATTATTGTTAAAATAAATACTGTTTTTGGAAATGTAGTGGGCTCTAATGCCAAATATTATTATTATTATCATCATCATTATTATTGTTATTATTAGCACGTCTTACTACCCGTTAGGGTTGTACGCACTTATGCTAATGTGTAATAGTAGAGTGATTGTGAGATGAAACAGTTTAACGTGGGATCCGAACCACGGTGGAAGCCTGGCATTCCACACATTCACAAGTTGTGATCAATACACGCCTTGTCAGAGGTGAAGGAAGGGTTTGGTAGTCAGATAAATCTGTGCAGGGACCGAGAGGATTGAACCCCGGACCCCCAGCACAGAAGTCCAGGTCACCTTCTAATGCCAAATAAATGTAAAACTATACTATTTAATTTCACGGTATCACGTCTGCTTACAGGAATCTAGACTCTGGGTTCGTTTCCCACCATATATGAAATATTGATCACGGTTAAATAAGGCCTTTGTCCCCTGCATAGTGATACAGTGGCGGCTGGTGAAATGGGTGTTATAGTGTTATAAGAGTAAGTTTTGGTGTAAATAATGTTTTGGTTCAAAAAGTTCCCATTTAAATACAGGGCATATATATATATATATATATATAATGTTTAAAAGAATCTTACCTGGCGCTATTAAATTTGTTGGTACACATGCATTTATCCTTAGTCGTCTGTGTTTTATAGAGAGAAGGGGCCGGGGATTCTCATAATATTATATGTTTAGGTTTATAAGACTGCAGGTATGGCTGGATTGTCTCTCCTCTGCTTGAGATTGTATGGCCCGGACGAATATATTTTTTTCTCAACACTTGTTTCCACACACATTCTTTTCATAGTATAGAGCATCGTTTCTCTCTCTCTCTCTTTTTTTTGTTTCCCAGACTGTGGTACGTGTACCTCCAGGCTTACGTGATGTAACACTGAGTTTTATGAATAATAAAATATTTTACGATAGTAGTAAGGCTGATAAAAATGTTAACGCAAATTTAACGTGATGTTCTGGACTTTTTTATAAACCTTCATTTTCCTTTGTCACGGCTTTGGGACGACCGTGTATACTTTTTAAGATAGCAGATATGTATGTCCTATTATTTCATGAAGAGCTGGATGGCGTAAGAGATGGTTAGGACATGATCCCGAAACGGCTACACAACTGGCATACATTTGTGAAACAATGTTATATAGATTATTATGTTTTCATGTTTTCCAAGCCAAGGGATGATAGCGCTCCAAATGGTGCCCCACTCTTATTCACATCTAGTTAGAAGTTAAGACTAAAAGAATTCTACTCGAATGGGATTCAAACTGACCATTTAGTAACATGTGGTTAGTCGTAGCGATTTAGTGTACTCTACACTGCCTGAGGCCTATAAAATACCAATAGTGCCGTATTTGTCGTACTTTACACTGCCTGAGGCCTATAAAAGACCAATAGTGCCGTATTTATCGTACATTACACTGCCTGAGGCCTATAAAAGACCAAATAGTGCCGTATTTGTCGTACTCTACACTGCCTGAGGCCTATAATAGACCAATAGTGCCGTATTTGTCGTACTTTACACTGCCTGAGGCCTATAATAAACCAATAGTGCCGTATTTATCGTACTTTACACTAACTGAGGCCCTAAGAAACCATTAGTGCCGTATTTATCGTGCTTTACACTGCCCGAGGCCTATAATAGACCAATACTGCCGTATGTATCGTCTTTACGCTGCCTGAGGCCTGTAATAGACCAATAGTGCTGTATTTATAGCACTGTATACTGCCTGAGGCCTACAATAGACAAATAGTGCCGTATTTATCGTACTCTACATTGTCTGAGGCCTATAATAGACCAATAGTGCCGTATTTATCGTACATTACACTGCCTGAGGCCTATAAAAGACCAATAGTGCCGTATTTGTCGTACTCTACACTGCCTGAGGCCTATAATAAACCAATAGTGCCGTATTTATCGTACTTTACACTAACGGAGGCCCTAAGAGACCATTAGTGCCGTATTTATCGTACTTTACACTGCCTGAGGCCTATAATAGACCAACAGTGCCGTATTTATCGTACTTTACACTAACTGAGGCCCTAAGAGACCATTAGTGCCGTATTTATCGTACTTTACACTGCCTGAGGCCTATAATAGGACCAATAGTGCCGTATTTATCGTACGTTACACTGCCTGAGGCCTATAATAGACCAATAGTGCCGTATTTATTGTACTCTACACTGCCTGAGGCCTATAATAGACCAACAGTGCCGTATTTTTTCCCACTCTTGTTTTTTGTCGATATTTATATAATTCATTGAATGTTTCCTCACACATGATAATCTCTGGACCACAGCTAGGCCTACGTTTCCCAAAAGCCAGTATGTTTATTTAAAAATTACAGTAGGCTCGCGACAACCCGGATCTTCGTCCTATCCCGCCGGGGCTACAATATCATTTAAATAAATTTCAAGGTTTTGTAAATATTAATAGTGTTTTGTTTAACTTTCCTTTTATATTTAGGTAAAATTCACATTAAAATCTTTGTTTGAAAAGTATGTTAACTCGATAAACACAAGATTTAATTTGCTATGAAAATCTACTAATATTATCTATTATTATCACACATGGTGGGTGTTGACTGCAAGTAAAATGATTCAACCACGTGATCCGGCTTTTTTTGCTATCCGGACCGGCTGACCACCATATTAGGCCGGATAGTCGCGAGCCTACTGTACTTGAAAAAGGACACCTTTTCCTAATAATTTTTAATATTAGTTAAATTCATTTTAATTTGTATTAAGGAGAAGTATGAATTTATATTATAAGGAACGTACTTGGTAGAACGACAATTGATTGATTGATTGATTGATTGATACACTTCTTAAGTCAATTAACAATACAAGTTATGAATAAGAGGGATGGTTTAGTAAAAGGGAGATTGTTAAACCATAAAAAAGCTAGATGCTAAGTCAATTAACAACACTTAATTAATTCTTCATCACTTCCATCAATTCATATTGTCAATTGACTTAGCATCTAACTTTTTTATGGTTTAACAATCTCCTTTTTACTAAACCATTCCTCATATTCATAACTTGTATTGTTAATTGCCTTAAGAAGTGTATCAATCGATCAACCAATTGTCGTTCTACCATGTACGTTCCTTATAATATTAATAATTTCTAGTTTTACTACTAAATACTTGACACACCAGTTACAAAATAATCAAATGAGTTGGGATTTGGGCATGCATACAAACATACTTACTCATTAAAAAAATCACCACGTCTTACTACCCGTCCGGGTAGTAAACATGTATATTAATTACGATATTGTGGTGGGGATTATGAGGGAAGAATTTCAGGAAATGTACCTACATTTGCATGGGAGGAGAGTAGGAAACAATTGAATAAGAAACCCCCTAAATACACCCAGCCGGGATTTAAACCCCCACCTCCACGTCACTGACAAACCATTTAATTGAACTATTGCGCTAAAAACACCTTCTTAGAGCTTGCGACCCCTAACGTGGTGAAATGGGTATTTTTGAGAACTTCTGTGAAAAAAGTTGTAAATTACGTCTTATTACCCATCCAAATTACCCAAAGATTAAAGCTAATGCTGGTTCTGTGGCCGCATGGTCTATGATAGACTGTCAATGACAGGAAGATCAAGGTTCAATCCTGGTTGGGTGTACTGAGGGTAGTTTTCCCTATATGGTTTTCCACTCTTCCTCCACGCAAATGGGGGTACACGACCTCTAAATTCAACCTTCAACGTCCCTCGTCAAATGCCAGCCATGTAGAGAATATTATGACCCAATCCTCGAGTCAGTCTTTAGCGTGTCTGTTTGCTGATGAGGTAAGGGTGCGGGATTCGATTCCCGGTAAGGTGGGAAGATGTATCATGAGGGTTTACCTCCTTCTCATTGCTGGTGTCCTTGTCTTCAATGTCCCCCGCGCAGAACGTCGTCAGCTCGAACAGCGTCGGGACGTTAGGCAGACGCTCGTAGCTGGCACCACTCGCCTCCACGCATGCGCACTTCATCCTGTCGTATCGTACACGACACGAATCTGGGACAGCAATACAACACCACGGTTAAAACAACGCCCAACAATATAACAGCACTGTTACAACATGGTCCAACAATACAACATCAATGTTAGAATATAGCCCAAAAATCCAACACAAAATATACAATATGAAACAAGAAAAAAAGTTAATTTTAAAAAGCAAGTCAATGTTTTCAAGGCGCAAATAGTATGGTGACTGTGTAAACCCGTCAGAGAAAGAGGGAAAGTTTTATCAGTATATAAATAAGAAACCTCACGTGGTGAACTGTTCATTTTCTTCCCTCTCTTTCTATTTCGTACAATGGTGTCTAGGTGTAATAGTGCTTAGCGTGTTTAGTTAGGTTCATCAAGTTAAGATGCAACCCACTTCGCAAAAGGCTTCACAATCCCTTAGTGCAGGATTCGGTAACCTTATTTGGACAAATACCTGGTGCGTAGTTAGTAATTTTTAGTTCCAGACAAGATTCAAGACTCTAGTCATGAAGGCTGATCCTTAGTTTACTTTTGATCAAGTTGATATTGTAGAATATTTGCTCACAATAAATGTTGATCCAAGAGTCAAAATTCCCAGTGCGTATATTTTTAACGGGCAATACGACTTTGGCGGGCTGTTCCAAGTGTCAAATATCACTTGATCCCGCCGTTGTAATCTTGATAGTTTAGACCATTTATATTGGGCAGATAACAGCCTTTCTATTCTTTCGAGACTTTCCAGAGCTGCATCGAGAGTCTTAAATTTGTTACTCTACAACTCTTTTGATTTGAGATCCAATAACTGGAGCCCAAAATCCGCTTGGTTTACAACGCTAGCAAATGCTGAAAAATTAATATGATCTATTTCTGATTCTAGTGGCTTTATTAAAAACGACAGAGTAGATTTANAATCGTTTTTTGAATGAGTCACTCATTTGTATGACTGCATCTGCGAAAAATTCGTAATCAATGGCAAAATGTGTGTCCCCTTGATATTACTTCAGTTGCGTGAAGTGAGTGAAGTTTTTACTTCGCAAGTTCATGCGGAACAAAATAAATAACTTCTTCTAAAAGAGAAAATGCTATGTTTTCTTGCGTTTGTAGCTTCACATTGAGTTGTTTACGTGTGCCTGTATCTACCATAAAATAAAATCTCTGAAGCCAAAGATCATCAGACAATTCGGGATAATACAGGCCTTTATCGTTTAAAAACGTTTTTATTTCAGTAAAGCAGAATGAAAATGTATCAAGCACCTCACCTCTCGAAAGCCAACGCACTTTATTACGCATAAGGTCAGAATATTGGCAATCTACTTCACGAAAAAATTCTTGGAACTGCCGATGGTTGAGTCCCTTAGTCAATATATTGTTGTTGGTGGGATAGAACCAGTTGCGCGGATTTTTTCTGTTTACCAAAATGTGTATTTTTGTTTAAAAACTAACATTTATTGAACCTTGTAGAGAAGAGCCCAAAAAAAAGGGTCAAAGAGCCGTATGCGGCCCACGGGCCGCAGGTTGCCGAGCCCTGCGGCCTAGTAGGCAACATTAAAATCAACACAAAACCTGCGGGGGCAGCTTCCTAGCAATAAATTCATCCAGTCGGGATGCGGTAGCCAATGAGTTATGGAGTAATAATAGCGCAGACTCGTACCTATTGCCAAAACAAACACAACAAACCTGTTCCGTGCTAGACAAGTCTCGGAAAATGCGTCGCCGCCATCTTGACGCGCGGCCCCGCAGGCAGGTGAGAACAAGGAGGCTCGGAAGTTGGGACTAGTGTCAAGGTCCCGTTTGTTACATTCAAGAGTTGGAGGACCTACTTACCAACCAGGTTCTTTTCATAGAACACAGGTTCCAAAAATTCAAGATGGCAAATAGAAACCAGGTCAAGGTCACCTGCCCTGTGAGGGACAAGAAACAGTATTGAGGCGTCAGGTTCACAGTAGCCTGGATTTACAATGATGCGTACATTGGGATTCTGATCCCGATCGGGTGGTTTTTTTTCTAAATGGCCTCCTGCTCCCCCTCCAAGCAAATGTGAGTACAATTACCTTTAATTATACCTACCCTATCCCCCCCAGATTATTGTTTTATATATATATATATATATTCGTACAACCCGAACGATTAGTGAGACGCGGTGGGAAAAATCAAACAGTATGTCCATTATCCATTAGCCCGTCAGATGACAAGTTATATAACTATATTGCGTCCCAATCTTATATGGCAGTAGAGGTATTACACAGCGCGCTGTTGCCAGGTCTTACCCGCTTGAAACACTCGACAATGTTTACGTTCGAAAATAAGCCATACAAATTGTAGCAATTTTATGGAAATACGTTTGAAGATTGGTTTGTGTTATTCTGGGACGTATTGTCAGGGTAGACTATGAGACAAAGTTCCCCCAAACCAATCATTTGACTTAATAAAAATAAATTGAAAACGTGTATGTAGCTACTAGTTTAAGTTTAAAAACAACTCCCAAGCTCCAAACACTTCTTGGCAAGAGAGAATATTTATTTCCCTTCCCCTTTTGAGACTCGCGTCATTTTGTAGCAATTTTTAATTTCTCGCTATAGGTAGAGAAAGTATTGTGATCGTCAAAGGAGAATCGAGCTCAAGATTTTGATGAATTTCGACGTTTCATGACCCCACAAATCCGAAAGAGTTGTTTTTGAATTTCCGTCTGTCTGTACCTCCGACTAGGCCCTAACTTATTTTACCGATCAGGATAAAACTTGCTATCGAGGGTTTTCATAAGGTTGCCCCGAGGAGGTTTTGGGATTGGATATCTATCCCTAAAATTAAGGGTAGTTTAATGAAGGGTAAAAAGAGATAAACTAGATTTTCTCAAAATCGGTTCTAACTATTTTAATTAAATTTAATTTCCAAGCATGGATCAATATTATAAACAGAATTACTACTCTCATTTTATTTTCAAGCTAAACGCAAATTTTTGAACATAAAATCTAACCCCAGATGTTTATGGATGTCGAAGTTTCATGACCCCCCGAATCCTTAAAAGTGGTTTGTGCAATGCCGTTTGTCTGTGTGTCTGTTTAACTCTAGGATGAGGAGAAGTTTAGCTAAGGGTGAAAAGAGAAAAAGTCGATTTTCTCTTTTGATTAAAATTCGCATCTATGCGTTGATTAAGATTCTAAACAAAATGGCTATTTTCACTACCACGTGAAAATGACTTTAAGGTTACTTTAGAGAAGCAGAAATTTCCATATCTCCGCAATTATTTGAAATACTAAATAACTTATCATTGAAAAATTGTAGGCCTATTAAAAATAAAAAACTTATTTGAAATATATGTATACAAAACCAATAGTTTGAGATATTGGCAAATATATTAATACAATTTTGTGAGCTTTAGTTGTACAGAGATACTACTTTCGTTTTAACGCAATAATTACTCTCTAATGCCATAGAGTAATTAAATATAAGACTCTCAAAAAGTTTGTTATTTTTCCTTTAACCTCTTTGAAGAAATATTTGTACACCAATGATATATCTCCATTTTAGGCAAAAGAGTCAATATTTGCATTTTTTATTGGTCAAAATGTATAAATTAGGAATTTAATAGCTATACGATGACCTGAAGATGTGCAACACAAAAATTTGCATGTTGTATTTAACTCTACATTATAAGTTTTAGTTTTTCTTTATTGCCGCGACGTCCTAGACCAAGACCAGCGACACCCAGTTTGGGAAACCCTGGCCTATACAGTACTATAAAAAGTTTTTTTAGTTAACTAATATATTACATTGAAAGTATTATAATAATTGCTATACAGTAGAGTTCAGCAAATAATACATATAATAAATTTGACATAATTTAAGTCTAATCATGTTTAAGGAACTCCTAGATGACGTTATATATATGGATTTTTTTAAACTTTTCTAATGCATCACGGGCAGCAAAATATGCTGCCACGGGCCACCAAGTGAACAGACCTGCTCCAACCAAGGGCCCCGGGTTCAATTCCAATGTCCAGGTTGATCATTTCCATATTCTAAGCTTCGCTATTCATGTAGAGTTATTGTAAAAATAGGCAGCTCTCTTCAATCAAAATAATGTCAGAATTTTCCAAAAGTTTGTTCCGACCAGAATCTAACCGTGATTTGGCTCAACAAGTGCACAGCTAGGGAATGGGACTGGATCCAAACGGATGTGACGTACACAGAGTATATGGACGGCAGTTTCTTGTTGGAATCACGAGGAAGCACAAGGTCATTAACACGACTCAAACGAAGATCAACTAATTTAACCTAACTTTAAAGTGACCCTATTTTTATTTAGAAAACTCAAGTAAAAAAAATAATCTAACATATCATGTAGGATGTAAGAAAAGAAAAAAAGGTAGAAATAAAGTACGTAGAGGAAAAATAATAGAGGGAGAAAGAAAAAATATAAAGAATTAATAGCCAGAGCTATTATTTATGCTTATTAGTGGGAATTACTCCATCTAGATATCATATTCTGAAAATTGAAAAATGACACCTGGACACGGGAGGTCCCGGGTTCGATTCCCGTGTCCAGGTGTCATTTTTCAATTTTCAGAAGAAAAAATATAGTTGAGATATAAAACTATTTATGTAATATCTCTTTTTATTGTTAATTCAAGGTAACAATGTCAAGTCAAATAATACCTTTAAAAAACTAGTTTCACTTAATTTAAAGTAACAAATATTAATGTCAAGAAAAACTATGTTCGTACATGTATATAAATAAATTTAACTTTTTTTTCTACTTTCATTATTGATTAGAGTTAAATTCTGGATGTAGGTTGCTAATCACTCTAAACTAATACTTCAGTATAGAAGTTATAATAATAGAAAGCATTAAAAGCTAAACAAATAATAGGATATATCGAGAAACATATTTGAGAGATGAATGTATAGGCCTAATAGTTCCTTCTGAAAGATAATTTTTCCTACCAGAATCACGCTTTTGCCAAATAGAACTTGTAAGTACAAATTATCTCTTAAAAAATAAAACTCAAGAGAAGTTCCTTGCAATGAGTTGTTCAATTTGATTTTTT
Organism: Timema bartmani; assembly: GCA_902151455.1. NCBI lineage: Eukaryota > Metazoa > Arthropoda > Insecta > Phasmatodea > Timematidae > Timema > Timema bartmani. Next base: position 19,028 of record CABFWB010004940.1, read on the forward strand.
TTCTAACTTCAAAAGTAAGTTCTTTTAGAAGTAATTGGTTATTAACCACTAACCAATACCTATGGTTGGGTGTACTACCACCTGTTCTATAGGACAACAGAACATCACCCCCAAAAAACAGTACTGTAAATAGAATCAAGGCCGTAGCCAGCCAATAATTTCAGGGGGGGTTTGGTGGGCCCATCCCCCAATTGACGGAGGCTAGAAAAAATTCTAAATAAAAAACCGTTCTAGAAGATATCTAAAGTGTCTTTTATGGCACCATAACACCCTAACTGCCGAGGGCTGGGAAAATTTCTAAATATTAAATACCTCTAGAAGTTATCAGAAGTGTTCTTTTATGGCAACATAACCCCTTAACCGCCGAAAAATAGGAACAATTCTAAATATTAAACACCTCTAGAAGCTATCTGAATTTATTTTTTTTACGACAACATAGCACCATAACTGCCGAAGGATGGAAAATTTCTTAAATAATAAACCCCTCTGGAAGTTCTCTGAAGTGCTTTTTATGGTAACACAGCCCCCTAATTTTGATATTGTTTGAACCATAAATAAAGCCATATATATTTTGTTCATAAAATTTGGGGGGGTGGGGGGGTGGAGGGGGGGTTGAACCCCGAAAAAAACAACCCTGACTACGGCCTTGAATAGAATCAATACGTATCTAAATTCTGACAATAGCGTCTGGAACATTGGTATCCACGTAAAGAGGGGGAGGAGTATCTTTGGGATATTACCAGGGGTGGATTGGCAGGTTCCAAGCGGCCCGGTACTACACAATATGATAGCCCTTAACATACACTCATAAATACCGCTGAAGATATGTTTCAGTGTGAGCTGAAGTGGGCGGGGCTAGTAATGGTCAAGATCTTGGCCATTCAACCTTATCTTGGATTATGGTGGGGACACCATTAAGGCTAGTTCCACTATCCCCAGATGGTGGGATGACACGTGAGAATGACGATGGTGGAAAACAGAGGGGACCTACAGTTTAACGTGGGTTCCGAACCACAAAATCTATGCCAGTACCGGGATTTTAACCCCGGACCCGTAACAGAGAAGTCTGACACCTTACCCTTAGACCACCAGGTCACCATGTGTGTGAGCTTAAGTATTGAGGTGAATTATTTATATGTTTATAATTAGTTAATTTAATCCAGCCAATTTCAACTACATTATCAATGATTACGTCACTATCAAGCCCAATTAAAACATAAGTTTGTACTTAATATTAACATGAGCAAAGATACTTCTAAATTGTTAGACAATTGCTGGGTGTCTTATTTTATATATATAGCTTTTTTAAAATGAACCTCCACCCGATAATTGTCCAGATTACATAGCTAGTAACATTAGGTATCCAATAAACAAATGTTTTTACTTCTGGTTTAAGAGATTTATAAATAATACCAATAAACAAAAAACGGGATGGTTATACAAAATTAAATCGTAGCTCATACCTACACAAATTATATATTTTGGGCACCTTCAGACCTACTCACGGAAAATTTGAACAAAATGTAATAAAAACAATAATCTAGAATTGAATGAATAATTTAGTTTAAAGTAGTTGCGACAACCCAAATCAAAATAATAGCCCACCAGAATTTCTCCTAGTGCCCCGGTGGCACAATCCACCCCTGGGTATCGCCATTCAGGTACCCGTAATGTGAGGGGTCTGCTGGTAGCTAGCTCTCTTAACAAAGGTATGGTCTTTTTAAGCCTATCTGTGATTGTTTGACAAATCTAATAAATAGCAAGCCTAAAGATTGGTTCACACGTTCGCCAAAAATCGAGTGACGTCACACTTGGCACTTAAAAACAGTTGTTTATCAATATATTTAATTTTCTAGTGACCCTCTTCAGTGGCCGCGTGATCTAACGCGCTACTCTCGTGCTAGACTAGACTGCCGAAGACGGAGATACCAGGGTTCGATCCCGGCCGGGTGCAGTGAAGGTGGTTTTTCGGTCCATCCTAAATAATTTTCCATTCTACCTCCACGCAAATGTAGGTGCACTTCCTCTCAATCAAACCATCCTAATCCTTAGCCCATTAGTGTAATTAGTACATAGGCGTATAACCCGAACGGGTACTAAGACACGGTCCTAAAAAAATCTATTAGACAAACGGATCTTGTAAATTATTGTCACGATGATTGCTTTCTAATTTCTAGTTGTGTAGTGAAACAAACACGAAACGATAGCAAAACATTCACCTTTTATTTAACGATTTATTTCAAATTATTTACAAACAGTAGGCGTAGCTGTCCTCTAGTCTCACGCTTTGTGGGCCGCATGCACACTAATTGACTCAGTTGGTTCAGAAATTTGGTTGGGTCTCCCAAACCGAAGTTATCGCGCCGAAAATGGAAAGCTGAAGTTATTCCAAGTCATGCAGATCGAACAACGCCGATAGGCTGAAATCTTATTGGCTTAGAGCTCATCACGTGATTATGTTTCTGCTCTTGTTTCTGGGAGAGCGTGAGAATCCTCAGTGAGACGATTAATTCGTTCCAAAGGTTTCTGCGTAAGTTGAAAGACCCACATAAGTCGAATGATGCTTTAATAGGATGTATTTTTGACATATATGTGCGTTTCAAAGGTTAATTAAATTTAAACAGGTTATGAAAGAAATAAACAAAATGGCGATGGCACTGTCAGCTGTGCGTCAGCTTACTAGGAACGTCAACTACTATGTTTGAAGTCGCGCTTGATAGATGTCGTTGCTAATCATAAGTTGTCATACCGCAATCGCGTATCAAACTCGAGCAATTCGTGGACTTCTGTGCAATATATTCTAAGAGTGTGAATATAAACTACTATTTGAATGTGTGTGTTTATAATACTTTTATAGTTCTAATTATTGACGCTAGGGCTGAGTATGATATGAAAAGTTCTGTGGTTTTTTTTTCTCTTTGTGCTTCGCGTCTTACTACTCGCCCGGGCAATCCATATATTTATAATGATGAAGTAGGGATAAGAAAGGTAGAATTAGGAGGAAATGTATCCTCATTTGCGTGGTGATAGTAGATAGCCATAGTAGGGAAAGTCACCCCCGGTACACTGGGAAGGGATTCGATCCCCAACCTTCTCGTCATCAGCATACCATGACAAGACGAGAATGACGCCTTGGGATTACGTGTCCCCCTAATAATAATTAACACAGAGAGCTAAAGGTTGTGTTACATTGCATTATATGACTGCGCATGCGTCAGCCATGTTCCTCAACCATTTCTGCGGCAGGTTATATAACGTGTCTGACTGCAAGAGACATAGGGGTCGTAAACCTGGACAGCTGCACCACAGACTGCATCTGGGAACTGTCTCACCTGGATTACGAGGGGAAGAGTAGTGGGGTGGGGAGTTCGTAGCACCCTTGTCTAAGCTGGGGCATTGCTCCCTAACAAACTCACCCACCCACCATCGAGAGAGACTCCCTTTTTGTCGTGCGTGTTATAGTATTATTTTGATGGACTGGTTAGGTTAGGTTAGGTGAACCAGTTGAGACCAGATTTCACAACATTCAATTTGAGCGGAAATTTCTTAGAGTCCACTTTTCATGGATTCGTTTATGAAGACTTTACTTCTAGAATGTTCGAATAACGTACCTCGTCTCCATCCCCCTCGTCCTTAGAGATTATTTTGTTTTGGTGGGCGATAAAGACAGAATGATGTTGCACCATGGAGACATTTACTGCGAAATATAATGTAAATTAAATATATTTTGAATATTATTACGTTGGACTGGATCTGACTATATCTCTATTTTTATTTATCACTTGGACTGGATCTGACTATATCTCTATTTTTATTTATCACTTGGACTGGATCTGACTAGATCTCTATTTTTATTTATCACCGCATCTTACTACCCGTTCAGATTATACGCTCTCTATAAATTAATCAAAAGGGGCGTGTAAGATATAATCATTTAAACCCCGAATGTTTCAATATCGCCTCGCCTTTAGTGTCATTTCACACGAGAAATATTTTATCGCACAATGTTTTAATTCGTGCGTTCAATTCTGACGTTGTTTTCAGACGAGAGGGAAAATTCCACTTTTTTCCCCATGTTCACGTGTGCTTTTGAAGTGGTGTAGGACACACCATGGCTGACGACGTGGTGTAAGACACACCAATGGCTGACGACGTGGTGTAGGACACACCATGGCTGACGACGTGGTGTAGGACATACCATGGCTGAAGACGTGGTGTAGGACACACCATGTCTGACGACGTGGTGTAAAACACACCATGGCTGACGACGTGGTGTAAGACACATCATGGCTGACGACGTGGTGTAGGACACACCATTGCTGACGACGTGCTGTAGAATACACCATGGCTGACGACGTGCTGTAAGACACACAATGACTGACGACATGGTGTGGGACACATCATGGCTGACGACGTGGTGTGGGACACATCATGGCTGACGACGTGGTGTAGGACACACCATTGCTGACGACGTGCTGTAAGACACACCATGACTGACGGCGTGGTATGGGACACACCATTGCTGACGACGTGCTGTAAGACACACCATGACTGACGGCGTGGTGTGGGACACATCATGGCTGACGACGTGCTGTAAGACACACAATGACTGACGACGTGGTGTGGGACACATCATGGCTGACGACGTGGTGTGGGACACATCATGGCTGACAGACGTGGTGTGGGACACATCATGGCTGACGACGTGCTGTAAGACACACAATGACTGACGACGTGCTGTAAGACACACCATGACTGACGGCGTGGTATGGGACACATCATGGCTGACGACGTGGTGTAGGACACACCATGGGTGACGACGTGGTGTGGGACACATCATGGCTGACGACGTGGTGTAGGACACACCATGGCTGACAAAGTGGTGTAGAACACACCATGGCTGACGACGTGGTGTAAGACACACAATGACTGACGACGTGGTGTGGGACACATCATGGCTGACGACGTGGTGTGGGACACATCATGGCTGACACATGGCTGACGACGTGGTGTAAGACACGCCATGACTGACGACGTGGTGTGGGACACATCATGGCTGACGACGTGGTGTGGGACACATCATGGCTGACGACGTGGTGTAGAATACACCATGGCTGACGACGTGGTGTAAGACACACCATGGCTGACGACGTGGTGTAAGACACATCATGGCTGACGACGTGGTGTAGAACACACCATGGCTGACGACGTGGTGTAAGACACACCATGACTGACGACGTGGTGTGGGACACATCATGGCTGATGACGTGGTGTAGGACACACCATGGCTGACGAAGTGGTGTAGAATACACCATGGCTGACAACGTGGTGTAGGACACACCATGGCTGACGACGTAAGCCATATGATGGCTACATACCTTTTGTTACGCAGAATAAATAGGTGGTTCTGGGTACATTCTATAATTAGCTGTCGGTTACTTTATGGTGATGTTTGTTTAAATTTTGCTAGACAACGCCAGTATGGCCAATATGAGAAATGCAATCTCACCATCTGAAAAAGTGATAGTTACGTTAAGGTTTAAGAACTTTGTCAACTTAATACATGTAATTATTGAAAAGTGCACAAACAACATTTTTGTATCTTAATCATGTACAAACCAGTAACGTACATTGAAGGTCCATTTTTTATCACTAACTATTGTTATACGATAGGTTCTATAATTCATTCACGGCCTTAGATTACTTGAATAAAAGCTCAAAATGTTACTGGAAGTAGTCCCTGATATATCCCTACGCCAACAGCTGACATCTATCACTTTGGATAACTGTAATGGAAACAGATGGTGATATATGAATGTGATAGTCAACCACAGTAATTTATGCCAATATTATTTATATATTTATTTGAAGTCAGGCACAAAGCTCATTTATCGTTTTATTACGCTTGAAAAAAATTATAATATTCACACCACTTTCACAAAAATTTCTAACGACCATAGCTTCAAAATGGCGAAGGACGAATTTAAACCACGTGGTCGAACATGACAGTAAACAAGTTTTTTTACAATGATGCACCCACGCCGTTGATGAAAATATTTTATTCAGTTAAATATTTCGAAATACGATAAAATAACCATAAAATCATTTATTATATATATATATAAATTACAAGTATTTGCTCTTTTCCAAGTAAATACGATACCTGTATTAAAAGGTATTAATTAATGTATGCACTATGTTACACATAGTCAATAACGTTCCAAAACGGAGAATAAGTACTTTTAATTATTTTTAAAATATTGAACATTTTGAGTTGGATAAAAATAAACTATGAAAAGTAATGATATAATATGATAAAACTTTATGTTAATTTTAATGTAAAATATAACATGTAATCAAAAAACTTAACATTTATAACAAAACAGTGATCTTTTATAAGTGTTGGCAACACAAAACCTAAACACATTATTTTCGAACTGTCATCCAGGTAAAAACCTATAGTGAACGCACTCTCCCTCTAAAGAGATCCAACATCAGACTAATCGCGCGATTTATTATTTATTCCCTCTTTTCTAAAAGCATAAAAATTCGCGCGACAAAAACATCGCGCAATTAAATACTTCTCGTGTGAAACGGCACGGGGGTGGGGTGGAAGGGGACTCGAGAAAAGGCCAGTGTTTTTTTGCAGTTTTTATAGCGAAACTTTTTTGGCCAAAATAAGCAAAATATTCCTCAAGTACAAAAATATAATTTATTTGTATTCACATGGTGACTTTAAATTTCTTGAAGATCTATCATGGATGTTCTGGAATTTAATGACAACTTCTCTTCATTTAAAAAGTTTGTTAGATAATGGCAACATGCCCATGACAGATATTCAGGAACTATTGATATCACCATATGAAGAAAATGAAATATGTTTGTACCAGAACTATATTTTATTTATTTTGGCCAAAATGTGTTTTGCCATCGAAACTGTAAAAACAATGGCCTTTTCTCGTGTACCTTTCCATCCCACCTTAATACCGCAGTTTTACGGTCTCTTGTAGATCAGATACGTTAACACTTCACTAATCTAATCAAAGTATTTACGAACACACTCCATCCCCCTATGGGTCAATGTTTCGAAATTTTAACCGGAAGTTGCCCATCTTTGGGTACAGTTCTTAACCTTCAAAAGTGTCCAAAGGAGACAACACCATTAGGGCTATCTCTCTCACTGAATACACAAACTGTTTACATACAGACCCACCACTGGCGTCGTGGTGGCCGGACGGAAATCCCTCTTAAAAGAATTGTTTGGAGTTTTCCCTTTTGTAGACATATTTTGCTTGCCTATAGGCACCGTACAAAGTGCTTACGATATTTGAATTCACGACACGAGCGCGCAAGGCGGCCACATTTTTAAGTTCTTGTGTAACGTGTAAACGTTCCGTTTAACACGTACACTCAGAATTCCATATACATGATTAACACGATGAATACAAGAACTAATATATTCTAATAATGTGTGGCAGATATTAACTCACGGTGAATTCATGTTGCCGGGAAACTCCTAAACTTGAGGAAAATGCCCCAGCTGACTGTTGCTGGAGAATCAACCTCTTTTAGGAGATTTATCTTTGTGTTTCGTTACTCTCTATGGAATTAACTCATGCTAGCTGGCTCATTTAACTATCATAGTAGTAACTCTTTAAAATAAGGACTCACTAGAATTTGATATCATTAATTATTACTCAACTATAATTCATGAATATACCGTTCAGGTGTAAGTCTAGTAATAGCTAGGCTGGATAGTTATGTATTGTAGCATTACCTTAAATTAATATTTGCTTGCTATTTATATTATCACTGTGTTGAGGCAGACTCACCTTCGTAGCAGAATGTGCGTTAGTTCTAATTAGAATAGTTACTAGACTCAACAATAGATTCATCCTTACTTCTGTTGATTCCTAGTTACCTAGGTGTTTACTTCAATTCTTCCCTAATGGAATGTATACGTCCTTGGTAACTGATTTAATTTATCTTAGTTAACAAAGGAATGTTTAATCCAAGATCTATTTTAAACCTTATGTAATTCAATTGACTAGTTTCTAATTAAAGAAACTCATTTGTCAAAAGTGGTAAAATCTGCCCAACTCTCAGTCTGCAAAATACTTGCAGGGAAAATCTGAGTGGCATCACGTTAACCGCGATCGAAACTCGAACATCCTAAAACATAACTCACAGTTTCTCGTAAACTACTTGGACAATCACAGTGTTTTTTTTTTCAGATTTGTTTAAAAAACCTTAAAATACATGAGGATAAAAATTCCCATATTCCAATTGGTTTGCTATGAAAAAATTGTTTTCTAATTAAAGAACTATAATGAGGTTTTTAACGCAGACATATATTCATTCTGTGTAAAAGTTTTTTCCTAATTGAGATGGAGGGGTAGTATAAGTGTACGAAATAATCATCATGAACTGAATTTTATTTTGATATAAGACTCATTCCTCTAACACCAATACTTTTCACAGTTTGATGTGTTTAGTTACGAGCCGAGTGTGTGCTTGACTTTATAAAAAAACACTGTATTATTGATTTTTGGTGGAAAATTCTTTGAGCGGTAGCTTGCTGTAGAGTGATTTTTTTTTAAATATTCAAAAATGGCTCAGATGATTTTGTTCAAAATGTATAGCTGGGCAGTATTTGACATGACAAATAAAAATAGATACTAGTTTTGCGGGAAGGGTTAAAAAATCGTTTAAGAATGATTTAGTAATGACAAATTTTAGGAAGCTTTACTTATTATTATTATTAGCACCACGTCTTACTATCTGTTCGGGTTATATGCACTTACGCTAATGTGTGATGGTAGGGTGATTGTGAGATGAAATGGAGGACCTACAGCTTAACGTGGAATCCGAACCACGGTGGAGGCCTGTCATTCCTCACATTCACAAGTTGTGATTAATACACGTCTTGTCAGAGGTGAAGGAAGGGTTTGGCAATCAGAAAAATCTGTGCTGGGACCGAGGATTGAACCCCGGACCCTCAGCACATAAGTCTGACACCTTACCCCTAGACCACCAGGTCACCCGAAGCTTTACTTCAAAATGGGTATGTGGGATTTTTTTATGTATGGTTGTGTCATAATTTTATTAATTCTAGATTGAATGCAATAATAAGCTGAGCGTGTTGCCACCCAGTATGGAGAAATCCAAGACTTTAGCTAAGCAGATATAGCATTGGCTTACTGTTCTCAGGGTTCCAGGATATAATCCAGGCAGCACCAAAAATGTATTTTAAACTTGAAATTGACTATTAATGAATGGACTGAACCTCTTGTTCAGTCCTATTATGTATGTTTTTTTTTCCATACCTTTAAAACGCATTAGCGTGTGAGCGAGTATGTGAAAACCAGAATGATGAGCAACATATTATGGAGGACGATCCTCAGTGCAACTGACAGTAGTTTGAGACTCAGCCTCCAAGTCAATGATAAGAAATAACAGTTCGAGCCCGACGCCCTAGACCAAGGTGGTCCTGTGTTTTTCACCCCAAGGGCCGAATCAGACTATCAGTCTAAACCGCGGGCCAAAGATATATTTGGTAATAACCATCAACTTAATAAAGGGCTAAAATCAACCCTTAATAAATTTATTTGAGGTATTTAACGTGCACTTTCTTAACGGACTGACTATATCTGCATAAGAGAATTTTCTATGAGCGATAGCGAAAGCGCCTACCAACTTTGTTGGGAAAGGTATTTTCACATACCTTCCAAGGTTCTTTTACATGCCACAATCGACATGAGACCGAAGGCTTTACTTCCACTCCGAAGGAAGTTGTGCTACGGTTACTATCGCTCAAGAAAAATCCTTCGACCCTAGCTAGATTTGAACCCACGAACACCGGCTCCTGCAGCGAGCACTGTACTCTTTAAGATCACCGAGGTCGGCCACTTAATAACCAATTAATGTCATTACTTATATACAAATTGTATTTTTTGCTGGGAGAATCTTTCAAATTTTACTAAAAAAAAAAAAAGTTTGGGATAACTCCCTCAAAAATGCATTATTAAATATGCACGCGCGCACACTTTCACAAAACAACTTAGCATAATTGATATTTATTTATAAATGTTTTTACTAAGCAAATAAATGTATGATAAAATACAATCATGACCTTTTTAAATAAATATTTTTATTTGAATTTTTTTCACAGTTCGACAGAGTTATTCCCTTTAATTTGCCTTTAAGATACTACGAGGGCAACATTTTCAGCGAAGGTGGGCCAACTAATGGTTATTCACTCTCCTTCCAAGCAACTGCAGGTAGATTAGTTATAAAATACTTCCTTCCTGATCCGTACCCCATTAGAGTAATTATAATAGATGCGTATAACCTGAACTGGTAGTAAGTAAGACGCGGTGAATAAAATTTTTTTTAAATAAACATGTGTTCCAGATATGTGGACTCTAAAACTTTTGAATTACGTAAGACTCATTTTAAGAGTAGATGGCGTCAGTCTTTTCCTGGAATAGATTTGTACAGTAATGCAAAGCACATACCCTACCCACCACAAAATATGTTCGGTCTCATTATTTCTTTTGGTCGTGTGAAAAGTACAGTCTCCCTCAAAAAGTAGCCGCTTACAATGGTACATATTGAAAAATCTGAACACATTTTGCCACAAGTACAGTTCTTTATTATTATTATTATTATTATCATTAATATTATTATTATTATTATTATTATTAATTACTATACATTCAATTTGGCATATAGGCCTACAACTATTTTTCAATATCTAACGTTCCAGTTTACATAAAAATATCTTTTCCCATGGATGTATTACAAAAATAAAAATACAGTAGTACCCCCACCCACCAGATATTTTGGTGAGTTGATGTTGGCAGCTATGGCCAATGGATAGTATGTAATAGACCTTTAAATCCCACCACCACCAAGCAGATGGTGAGGTCTGGGGTGTCCAAGGGAGACTACAAGCCATCCTGTCACAATTTTATTGCTTTGTATTTATTTCGTTTAGCACCACGGTAATTAACGAATTCAAGGAGTAGGGATGAAGTGCACCCCCATTGGTATCGAGAGGGTATGAGAGAAATAATGATACATCACATGTGGAAAAACAGCCTTCAGATACCTAGCCGAGGTTATAACCTCAATATCCACGTACGCCTAAGCCAGTCCAACGGCAGGTTACGTCTTGAAACACGTGACCAACGGTGTGGGTTGGTTTGATTGTTAACTTTTTTAGACGTGACTTACTACCCGACCAGGCTATCCGAATATTTACAATAATGGGGTAAGGATGAGGACGGTAAAATTGAGAGGTGGTGTGCCCGCATTTGTGCGGAGGAAGAGTGGGAAACAATGTATTTTTTAATTGAAGACACAGCCACGATTAGAGCCTCGATATACCCGTTTCCCCACCCTGCCGCAACCTGTGAACCAGACGAGACGAGACTGACGACTTAGTTCATGTGCCCACTCCACTGGTGTTGGTTTCATCAGCAGCCCTAGTGTTAACGTCAATTAAAACTGTAGAGGCCCACCCTTAAACATGTTACCCTAGGGTGCCACTCGTGTTAGACTCGCTTGCTGATGACGGGGAGATTGGGGTTCGAATCCCAGTCGGGCCTATTGAGAGTGTTTTTTTCCTAGCTCTTATTTTATCTATGAAGGTTCCCTGACTTATCATAGGATAGAGATTACACATCAGACGTGACATCTCCTGCCCCGTCCGAGAACTGATACGGACGTGCGTACGTGCGTGTGCGTGTGTGTGTGAAGGTCGCGGCCTCCACGCCCAGTTCTTCCCACTCAACATTATTTCATTCACACTTTTCCTTTCCTCTTCCGTATCGGGTCATATCTAGGCCGTCATAAAGGAGAAAAGGATTGGGAGTGTTTCTAGAGCACTTCATTCTGATGGACAGTGAGCAGCTGGGACAAGAGAGATTAGTTCATTTGATTATCTAGTTGTCATTCGTGACCTACCAACGGTCCGTAGTTCAGTCGTTCGTGACCTACCAACGGTCCGTAGTTCAGTCGCTCGTGACCTACCAACGGTTCGTAGTTCAGTCGTTCGTGACCTACCAACGGGCCGTAGTTCAGTCGTTCGTGACCTACCAACGGTCCGTAGTTCAGTCGTTCGTGACCTACCAACGGTCCGTAGTTCAGTCGTTCGTGACCTACCAACTGTCCGTAGTTCAGTCGTTCGTGACCTACCAACTGTCCGTAGTTCAGTCGTTCGTGACCTACCAACTGTCCGTAGTTCAGTCGCTCGTGACCTACCAACGTTTCGTGGTTAAGTTGTTCGTGAACTACCAACGGTTCGTAGTTCGGTCGCTCGTGAACCACCAACGGTTCGTAGTTCGGTCGCTCGTGACCTACCAACGGTCCGTAGTTCAGTCGTTCGTGACCTACCAACGGTCCGTAGTTCAGTCGTTCGTGACCTACCAACTGTCCGTAGTTCAGTCGTTCGTGACCTACCAACTGTCCGTAGTTCGGTTGCTCGTGACCTACCAACGTTTCGTGGTTAAGTTGTTCGTGAACTACCAACGGTTCGTAGTTCGGTCGCTCGTGAACCACCAACGGTTCGTAGTTCGGTCGCTCGTGACCTACCAACGGTCCGTAGTTCGGTCGCTCATGACCTACCAACGGTCCCTAGCTCGGTCACTCGTGACCTACCAACCGTCCGTAGTTCAGTCATTCGTGGCCGACCAACAACTTGAAGTTAAGGCGTTAAAGAACATTATTTTTTGGCAATTCCAATTTACGACTGTACATTCAAGAAAAACGTTAATTTATTAAATAAAATAATGAAAAGTCATAATTATCTTGGGTTAGTAGGTACATTTTAAAAAGTATTTTAAAAATTCTAAGCCTCATTTTTTTTTTATAAATATTTGTTCTGATTTTTTGGCTTAAGGGAAATACCCGACTTTCTTTACTATATTACTTGTGTTTTGTTTTCTGTTGAACGGTAAAGGGACGGCCAGACTGGGCGAGCGAGCGAGAGAGTGACTAAAATATAAAATAGAACACATTGGTTGTAATGAGAGGTGTCCAGACTGGAGCGAGCGAGCGACTGAGCGCGCGCGCTTGAAAGATAGAACTGGTTCTATTTTTCAAGCGCGCGTGCTCGACACGGTACAGTCTAGTTTACAGGCGCTAGGCAATATTATTGTATGTTGGTTCATTGAGTGCTAGAAAAACTTCTGAGTTTGACATTTTTATTAATATCGATAAATTTAGCACACTTGCTACTAACGGTTTAATTTGATTGGTAAGATCATAAACCATATATGTATATATATATAACTGATATGTTAAAATAATTCAACATTATAATCAAAGTAGGCCTTTACAAATAAGAAACACCATTAGTGGGGAGAAAGGGTGAGAAAACCACAACAATAAATCACTTGTCAAAAACCACCCTCATCTCACTGAGCCAAGATTCGAACCTTTGCCTCCTCGTCAACAACTATCGAGAGCTATCTGCTAATCACGCGCTCGCCAGTTTGCAGTTTGGTCACCCAGTCGCACGCACGCTCGCTTGCACGCTTGTCAGTCTGGCCGAATCCTAAAGATAGTTTGAGGTTCAGATAACGTCCGGGCGTAGTGAGCCCCCCCCCCCCCCCCNATGGTAGACCAATGTTCAGTTGCGATTCCATTTTGTGGAATATTATTTAGAGGCTTATGTAAACGCGCGGCTGTTATTGTGACTTATGTCTCCGTTGACCGACTGTTGGCAGATTTATCTAGGTGACAAAATAAAAATAAAAGTTACAACTTTTCTTTGAAACCTTTCTGGAGCGAAACGCGGTTTTTGTTGGGGGTTTTTTTTTTCGGGCAGGGAGCCAAGAAGGCCGGTTTAAGTACGCTTCCTGGCGACGACGATCTGATGCAACAAGAAGAGTACTTACTCATAAAACACGGTCGAGGACTGGAAATGTGGCTTTCGTAATACCAGAGAGATAAGTTAGGTAAACACGCTTGCGATTCTTCCATCCTGAGTTATTGTTAGACTTCCTAGAACCATGACCTCGGCAACTTGAAGGCTTGAACTCGTGGACGATGAATTATGGACGAGCCATCTGAAGCAGAGGTTTACTTTCGCTCATCTCAGCCGTTTCACCTTCATCACATTAGGGTGCTTTTAAAGAAGGCGTGGCTGGCGTATTCTATGACATCCGTATATTTCAAATGTTCACGTGTAACATCTTAACTCAGTATGTAGCGTGTCTTCCTACTGAACAAAGGGTCCTAGGTTAGATTCGCGGCATAGCCGAAACATTTTTTTACTATTACTTATTAGTGTAACCAGCCGCTCCGTTGGCCGCGTGGTCTAAGCCCTAAGGCGTTATTCTCACAAGAGATTGGACTGCCAGTGACAGGGAGATCGTGTTCGATCCCGGTCGAGTGTACCTAGGGTGGTTTTCTCTAAATTGTTGCCCACTCTCTTCACGCAAATGCGGGTATACTTTAAGTCCTTCATCTCTAGCTCATTAGCGTAATTAGTAAATAGGCGTATAATACAAACGGCCTTAAGTGGACTGGGAAGCTGGAAGTTATCTCGTAGAGCTAATTTGATATGGGCCGCCGCAACTAAACTAAGACAAAACTATCCATTAAATTCTAAATGATTGTATTTATTAAATTTTAATCATAAGTTCCAGGTAGTAGGTATGAGGTTCCCAGATCTTTTGTCAAGATATACGATGGCATTAGAGTTTAAAAACCGTTCCGTTTGTTGTTTCTTGGTGTTTTTTATAAACAATTTCTTAAACCAAACGTAACTAGAATAGTTCAAAAATATACTCTCAGCTATTGTCTAACAATTTAGAGGCTTTTTTGGAGCTACAAGTAGAAAGTAGAAGCTGATGTTTTAAATGGAGGGAATAGCGATGAAGTAATCGATAATTTAGATGAAATTACCTATGGATTAAATTTAATATTAAAAATATAAATACTGTACTTCAGCTCTATCTGAAATTTAGCTCGAGTAGTATTTGTGAATGTATATTAAGGGTCCTGTCGTCCCGGGCCGCTTCTAGCCTACCAGTCCACCCCTAAGAATGGGTAGTAAGATGTGGTGGTTAAAAAAAATGTAATTGACGTTTCCCCTTTCTCTAATTATTTTTAAACCGTAATAAACATAACTCAGAAGCACTACAGATGATAAAAATATAAAATACTCAGTTTGGAAATCTTGGTTTATACCAAAAGTTTAAAAAAAAGTTTAAAAAATATTTTTTCCACCTTGTACTTTACTTCTCATCCAAGATGTTCAAGTTTTTAGCAACGCTAGTGAGAAATGTATGAAAATATGATTTAATGTAAATGTACGCGCATTTGCGAGGGAGAGTAGGAAACCAATTTACAAATAATCTTCATGATAATCGACCGGGAATCGAACGCCCGTCAATGACAAAGCAGTCTAAATGACCCTGACATAAGAGTATGTGTGACCACTGATGTGGGTTGAATTTTTTAACTATTTTTCCTTACGTTAGGGGCCCATTATCGTAAACAATATGCGCCAAGCAACTATTTTCCAAAATCAGCATAAACTATTAGTAGATATTTATATAATACCCAAAATGGTGGACAGTCAGGTTAATTGGCAGGCTCTGGTGAGGTCGTACTTGAACCATGGCAGGGAGTACTGAAGATTTTTTATTGATTTTTTCCCCTAATTTGCTTCCCACCCTCCCTCCACTCATATTTATATAGAGGTTGTTAAAAAAAGGGAGTGGGGAGGGGGAAAAGGGGTCAACAGCTTTTGGATCTTGTAATACGCATTAAAATGAGTAAAAAAAAGTCTTGGTAAACCTTGGTCCACAAACCAACTTACACAGAGATAAGGCAATTTGGTCTTTCGGTGGTAAAAAAATTAAAAAAAATTCTTTTGAGTTTATCTAGCACAAATTTATTAGCTTGTCACAACAAAGGGTGCTGTAGATGTCGTCCTTCCATCTCCTCACAAATTATATCTCTTTGAATATGAATGTTGCGTGCTCTTTGAAAAATCCCTACATTTATTCGAATCATCTGACAACAGCTTTCAACTCGCTGTTGTAAGTCTGGTAAAAGATTCATTGAAGAAGAACACACTAAACGGGAATTTCATGCCAATCACCTCTGTTATAAAGTCAGCTAGAACTCTTAAATTTACACAAACACTATTTGTTGCACGTGTATCATTTTTGATTAAACAATATTTGAGATAAAGAGCTAATAGAAGTTCCTAATAATGAACATTATTGAAATATTAAATTATATTTGGATTAAAACCACATTGAAGAGGCAGTTTTTGTCAATTTTAGAAGGTCTTCACAGATAAGCACTGTGCACTAATCTTCATTATGTCATAATAGTGATATTTTGTAGTTACTAACAAGAAACTTTGTCGCTTTGTCCCCTCTGTAAGCTTCCATCCCACCTTAATATAAATGGGGAGGATTGTTTTAGTGGTTTCAATGTTTCGGAACTGCCATTCCCATAAAGAATACCGCGGGGAAAGCATATTTCAAATAGGAGGTGCCCTCGAGTGTATTGCGTTGCGTTTATGCAAAGTTTTCAAACGACAATATTATTACATCCACGTTCTTGTGTTAAGGCACTAGAATAGTCTATCATTAATTCCTAAATGCCAGAAACCAAATGGGTTTATAATGTTCCTGGGCGGAGCTGGCCAGCAGTAGGAGAAGAAATAGGGGAGGAGGAAAATACAAATGACAATACAATATGTTGTAGTCCCACCTATTATGTGACAACATTCTATTCCCAATGATCCACTCTACGATCCATATATCCGTTACCTTTCGTTCCCTGGTCTTCATGATGAGCTAAAATATGCGAATATTTGGACTTTTCTAAGAGTAGAAAATTTAAACTTTTAAAGAATGTTTACAATTTTATACATGTTTAGGGTCATAAAAAATAGTTTTAGATTCATCCCATTAAAAACCAAACTCGTGTACTGTTTAAGGTATGGTCAATATTCAACCTAAGTGCAACATCTGATTGGAAATATCCCGGCTACCCAAGTGGCCTCCTGTATATTTCGACTTTCAGCTCAGAACATTTAATCCAAAGCACCACATACAAGAAGGACAGTTATCTGACATTAACAAAAGTTACTAAAACTACTTTTATTTAGCCATACGTCAAGTCATGAGATCTGAAGGTTTTATTTTTGATAGATAGTATCGTACAAATAAAACAACACTAGTAATTTAGCAAAATATTATCAATGATGAACAGGAACAATATGTTTGTATCTTTTAAAAGGTGCTTTTTACCCCGGTCTTACTAAAGATAGACCTACCAAAACACGCCTACACCAAATCACTCATTCCATGTTAATGCGCATTAGCTACGTTGGATTTTAACTTGATACGTTGAAAATGGCGTACTCGTTAGCCACGCATCCGCAGTTAAAAAGTGCAAGACAATCTTTTATTTATAAATAAAAATAGCATAGCATCATAGTTTTGAGAAATAAACAAACTTAGCGAAAGAATGTGACTTCTATTGTGGTTGTTACAAAATGGTAGATGTCCTTCCACGGTAACATTGGTATTTTCTGAATGTTGAAATACATACAAACAAAAAAGGCTCTATATTTATCCGCTTTCAAATTTTTTTTTTCACTCAGACAATTAATCAACTTGTTAAGGCGGGATGGAAGAAGACATGAGTGTTAAAGTACATATATCTTCAGATTTATGTTTTAAAAAAACCTTTTTATGGCCAAAACAAATCCTATTGCTTCAGTAGAAACATTTAGTTTGATTTTCTTCTAGAAAACTCTTAAATATTTGTCTTGGTCATAGCTAAATTTGAACAGGATTTTTTCACTTCAATTAAAAAGTTTCTGGTTAAATTCCACGATGCTTAAGACAAAATTCGCAAATTATGTTGAAACTACTATCATGTAGAACATTACATTAAGTTTATCTAACTAAGCGATAATTTATTTACTTAGGCCAAACAGGTTTTTTTTTATACAAACTGCAAAAATACGTACCTTAGCTCGAGCTCCCCAATTTAGGGTCACAAAACATTTGAGGGGTATCATTACAGCATTTTTATAAAAAAAAATCCAATAATATCAGAAGGTGGGGGGAACATTTCCAGAGGTGAATTCCTTCACCCCTCCCCCCCCCCAGTTCACCACCATTACACAAAGTTATTTCAATGGCGGTCCGACTTTAACACATCGCACCACGAATTGTAACATATGGAAAGTAGGACAATCCCACTACAAAAAAGTGAAGTATTTAACGCCTCAACAGCAATGGTGCACCCAAAAAAATATTTTGGCGGTGGGATATCAAAGTTATTATTTCTGTCCACCCACTTCAATGGCCGAATGGTCTAAGGTGTCGCTCTTGTGTTTGACTGGCCTGCTGATGACGGGGAGATCGGAGTTAGAAACCCATTAGGGTCTATTTAGGATGGTTTATATTAAATTGTTTACCACCATTCTCCCAAGCAAATGCTGGTAGATTATCTCTCAAATGCTTCCTTCTTCCTTTCTACCCCAATAGAGTAATTATCGTACCTGAACAGGTAATAAGAAGTGGTGACAAAATAAATATACATATCAAGTCGTTTAAGTGATCCACTTATCACAAGTAATAAGTAGGCAACATGTCCTATCGCATCCATATGTGTTGAATTAATTCATTTTTTGCGAGAAATAGCAAAAATATTTTCAACTCTAAGTTTTGAAACAAAACAAATATCTCGCTAAATGTTTTAAATAGTATTACGCAGGGGTTAGTGGTAAAGTGAGAGTTTGTATTTGAGTCTTTCCGAGTACAAGGGGACGGCCAAACTGGACGAGCGAGCGTGCTTGAAAGATAGAACTGGTTTTATTTTTCAAGCGCGTGCGCTCGAGACGGTACAGTTTAGTTTACGGGCACTAGACAATATTATTGTATTTGTGTTGTATTATTTTAATTTTCAGAATATATCTTGATGGAGAATTCCCCACTCAAAAGCATAGACAATAGCTTCGGCTATTTGATTCTTAATATTATTATTATTATGTTGGTCCATTGAGTGCTATGAAAACTTCTAAATTTGACATGATATTTGACTTTTTTTATAATTATCGATAGGTTTGACACACTTGCTGCTACTAACGACCTAAATTAATTGGTAATATCATAAGCCATAATTATGTAAAACTGATATGTTAAAATACTCAATGTTATAGTCAAAGTAGGCCTTTACAAATAAGAATCACCATTAGTGTGGAGAGAGGATGGGAAAACCACAACAATAAATCACTTGTCAAAAACCATCCTCAGTTCACTGAGCCAAGATTCGAATCTTTGCCTCCTCGTCAACAACTATCGAGAGCTATCTGCTAATCACGCGCTCGCCAGTCTGGCCACCCAGTCGCTCAATCGCTCGCTCGCACGCTTGTCAGTCTGGCCACCCAGTCGCTCAATCGCTCGCTCGCACGCTCGTCAGTCTTGCCACCCAGTCGCTCAATCGCTCGCTCGCACGCTCGTCAGTCTGGCCACCCAGTCGCTCAATCGCTCGCTCGCACGCTCGCCAGTCTGGCCACCCAGTCGCTCAATCGCTCGCTCGCACGCTCGCCAGTCTGGCCACCCAGTCGCTCAATCGCTCGCTCGCACGCTCGCCAGTCTGGCCACCCAGTCGCTCAATCGCTCGCTCGCACGCTCGCCAGTCTGGCCACCCAGTCGCTCAATCGCTCGCTCGCACGCTCGCCAGTCTGGCCACCCAGTCGCTCAATCGCTCGCTCGCACGCTCGCCAGTCTGGCCACCCAGTCGCTCAATCGCTCGCTCGCACGCTCGCCAGTCTGGCCACCCAGTCGCTCAATCGCTCGCTCGCACGCTCGCCAGTCTGGCCACCCAGTCGCTCAATCGCTCGCTCGCACGCT
>CABFWB010004941.1:11905-51751 GCA_902151455.1 Timema bartmani
GGAGAAAAATATTGGGCCAACCTTAAAATTATTTTAGTTAACTTATTGATGATAAAAAATTGAAGTATAATTTACGAACATAACGGACCTACAAAGGCTAGCATTCATATGTTTCTTTACTACTTTTTTTCAGCACCATGTCTTACTACCCGTTTGGTACTATACCATGTACTAATGTACTAATGTACTAATTACGCTAATGTGTTAGTAGGAATGACGAAGGTTGAATGTAGAGGATTTGCACCCGCATTTAGTATAGAGTGAGAGTGGAAAACCATTTAGGGAAAATCTCCCTCAGTGCACTCAACCGGAATCGAACCCAGATCTCTCTGTCATTGGCAGTCTAGTCTATTGCGAGAGTGGCGCGTTGGACCTGCGGCCACCGAAGCGGGTGTTTCTTTACTACTACTACTACTACTACTACTACTACTAATACTACTACTACCACCACCAATACCACTAATTATTATTATTACTGTTATTATTATCATCCATTTAATCAGTTGAAATTATTTTACAGAAATAATAATCAAAGATTTTCTATTTTGAAAAATCTCTACTCTGATTAGAGACTTAGATATGCACACATTAGGGCATCAAGTAAGGAGTTGCATATTATATACTACACTACCTACAATAAAAGGGTTTGAGAGGAACCATAAAAATGAATATCCAGCGATTGAATATATGTACCGGAAGGCTAGAAAGGATAAATTTTCAAACACTAACAATTTTTTTTTATTACAAGTCTGTTAGGAATCATAATAAAATAAATCACATTTAATAATGATACTCAAATAACTCCTATAAATTATAACAACCTAATAATAAAATAAATTATAATATAGCTAGAGCTAAACCAATCTATTAATAAATAGCTTGTGCAACCGAACATAAAGCTCCTAATAAAGTATGATTAGAATTATACGATCAACCAACGGCTTACATTATATTAACTTCTTCAAATTTACAAATGAGATCCATAGTTTAAAAGTAAATTAAAGATATTACATTAGTCTACTAAAACAAACTATGCAGGCTACTATATAGGCTGTCATGCAAGCTACTATGTAGGCTACTATGCAAGCTACTATGCAGGCTACTATGCATGCTACTATATAGGCTAATGTGCAAGCTCCTACATTGGCTACTATGCAGGCTACTATATAGGCTAATATGCAAGCTCCTATGTTGGCTATTATGCATGCTACTATGGAGGCTATTGTGCATGCTACTATGCAGACTACTATGTAAGCTACTATGTAGGCTTACTCTTTTACATTAAAAAAACATGATATTTTAACCTATGTATTCACACCAATATTTTTTTATTTCTTATATTATTTGAACAAATATATTATTATGGCTACCAAGTATGTAATATAATTATGCCTCCGTAGGCAATATGGCGATCGCGCGTACACACACACACACACACACACACACACACACTACCCTTTATATATTTTAATTACATGGCACGGTGCACTGCACAGATGTACTAGCTACTTTCCCTCGATATTGATATGTTTTCTTAAACCTCGTAAGATTATGGGAAACAGAATAATATACATTGTAGTAGAAACATAATAGGAAGATAGCATCACATTCCACCAAAAATCATCACAATCAACTGGCCATTTTACAAACCTCCATTTAAAAATATATTTGTTTAAAACTCGGAAACTATTGGTTTTATAAACGTATAGTTATTTTAGTTAAAAAAAAAAAGTATTTGTAACATTGTTACAACTTTTCAATGATAGATATCTCGTATTTCAAAGAGCTGTGGATATTTGATAAAAAGTGAAGATAAACACTCATTTAAACCACCCTAATTGGTAATTTTCCGGAAAAATTAAAGGCGCCATTTTGTGTTTAGTGTTAAATGGTGCCTTGATACAAATGTTAATCAAAATCATTAAAGTAAATTTCTAGATAATAGCTTTTTATCTATTTTCCCACTCAAGAAAACTACTCTTAATTTTAGGGTTAGGTATGATCTATTTATTATTCCAAAATCTCCTCTATGGAAAATTATGAAAGTCCTAGATACCAAGTTTTATCACGATCGGTAAAATGGTTTAGGCTCCAGCCCTTGGTACAGCCAGGCGGAATGTAGCACGAAAAGAACTTTTTCTGTTTCAGAGGGCTAATGAAACATCCATCAAAATTTTGAATTCAATTTTTTTTAAATATCACAACACTTCCTTCCTTCGAGGGGTCGTGAGAAGATAAAATTTCATCTTCATTAGGAAAAACAATTAAAGATATATACAATAAATAGTCTTCTTTACTTACCTTGATAATATAAAATATTTGAAAATAAGTTTTATGTGGGAAAACAATTTATCATATCCTAATAAAGTTTCGGTTGAAGAAACCGGCCATCCGTAGCAGTGATGTAGTGGTCCTTAGTAGAGCTCTATATCCTAGGCGTTATACACGTCCATCCGTAGCAGTGATGTATTGGCCCTTAGTAGAGCTCTAGATCCTAGACGTTATACACGTCCATCCATAGCAGTGATGTAGTGGTCCTTAGTAGAGCTTTAGATCCTAGGCGTTATACACGTTCATCTGCTGCAGTGATGTATTGGTCCTTAGTAGAGCTCTATATCCTAGGCGTTATACACGTTCATCTGCTGCAGTGATGTATTGGTCCTTAGTAGAGCTCTATATCCTAGGCGTTATACACGTCCATCCATAGCAGTGATGTATTGGTCCTTAGTAGAGCTCTAGATCCTAGGCGTTATACACGTCCATTATAAGCAGTGCTGTATTGGTCCTTAGTAGAGCTCTAGATCCTAGGCGTTATACACATCCATCCTTAGCAGTGATGTATTGGTCCTTAGTAGAGCTCTAGATCCTAGGTGTTATACACGTCCATCCATAGCAGTGATGTATTGGTCCTTAGTAGAGCTCTAGATCCTAGGCGTTATACACGTCCATCCATAGCAGTGATGTATTGGTCCTTAGTAGAGCTCTATATCCTAGGCGTTATACACGTCCATCCATAGCAGTGATGTATTGGTCCTTAGTAGAGCTCTAGATCCTAGGCGTTATACACGTCCATCCTTAGCAGTGATGTATTGGTCCTTAGTAGAGCTCTAGATCCTAGGCGTTATACACGTCCATCCATAGCAGTGATGTATTGGTCCTTAGTAGAGCTCTAGATCCTAGGCGTTATACACGTCCATCCGTAGCAGTGATGTATTGGTCCTTAGTAGAGCTCTAGATCCTAGGCGTTATACACGTCCATCCTTAGCAGTGATGTATTGGTCCTTAGTAGAGCTCTAGATCCTAGGTGTTATACACGTCCATCTGTAGCAGTGATGTATTGGTCCTTAGTAGAGCTCTAGATCCTAGGCGTTATACACGTCCATCCTGAGCAGTGATGTATTGTTCCTTTACCACCATTGGTAATCAGGTCAGTGTTTGAATCCTAGGTGAATTCACAGGCTTGAGTCTGTAGCCTTAGATCATTAAGTAGTAAGTGTTTCAACTGATCTTAGTGTCGTTGGTGCTATTCCCGGCTTGATCGAAGATTTATCATGGGTAGATTATCAGCCGTGGTACTGGCCGGGTACTGTGTTTATTCTAGTAATAGGCTAGTTCTTAATTCGTGTGTAGAATTCTAACGTTAAATACCTACTTACTTGCTTACTTACTCTATGGCACTAGGAACTCAAAAGTTTATTTCCGCACTTCAAAAGTACGCCACTTATCCCTATATTGAAATAGTTCTATCCAGTCCACCTCATTACACCATATATTTATCTTGAGCTAGCTCTATCCAGTCCACCTCATTACACTCTATATCTATATTGAGCTAGCTCTATCCAGTCCAACCCGCCTCGGTGGCGTAGTTGGCTAACGCGCCAGTCGTGTTGAGTCAGACCACCGAGGGTGGGGAGATCGAGGTTCGAATCTCGGTCGGGTGAACTGAGGGTGGTTTTCCACTCTCCCTCCACGCAAATGCGGGTTCACTTCCTCTAAATTCAACCTTCCCAATTCCTAATCCATTAGTATAGTTAGTACTTAAGCGTACAACCCGAACGGGTAGTAAAACGCGGTGCTAAAAAAAATCATCCAGTCCACCTCAGTATATCCTATCTCTATCTTAAGCTATATCCAGTCCAACTCATTATATAAGCGTGTAATGTGAACGGGTAGTGAGATGTGGTGGTAAAATAATAATAATAATAATATCACGATGAAATATATATAATATTAATAGTATTAATATTATTAATATCACAATGAAATATTTACGATTTTGATAGTATTAATGCTATTAATTTTATAAATATTTCATTATGTAGGGCCTACACCTCATATGAATGTCTTGTTATATTAAATTTCAGCCCCAGAAATTAATTATTTTACCTTAACAATGGTACGGGAAAAGCATAAAATATCAATGTTGACCCCTTATAATTCGTGAACTGTGGTGATTTGAAACCATTGAATCAGTATTTATAGTTCATAATTATACACGTGTTCAAATTGTGCAGACAAATACTTATTGTGGAATTACTTTAAAGGTAGTTTATTCATCTGAATTTGGAAAAATTTAACTTAAAATTTGCTTGGAGTTAATATTTGAAAGCGTATTTCATAAATTCATGTGAATAACAAATTAATATGGTAGTTTTGCTAAGGAAATAATTTTGAAGAGTGGTTTGCCAGCGATAGAAACTTTTTATTCTATGTAGCCGGTTCGAGAAAGTTGTGTCGTAGTGTTTCGGTTGCGTGCACCGTACATAAAAAAAATTCTATTAATAAAATTAACGATACTATTAAATAAGGTACCCATACACAGATGTTAAAAAAATACATATCTCTAAAAATAGAATATTATTTTCAACATATTCTGGTTTAATAATAATAATTATAATGATAACATACCTTAGGCATGATATACCAGACGCATGTAGGAACAAAAAATCACTATCTAACTAATCTGCGTCACTTCCGCGGTTGTAGTCGGTGTCTTTATGATTCATATAGTGCGATACCGGCCGCACACTAGATTTATTATTGTATAATTATTAAATAACAATATTATGGAAAATAGTCTACAGTATTAATAAAAATTGTAAGTTTTTTTTTGTTAAAGTAAACATTTGTAAACGAAAATGTTAACAATAGGCTAGCAAATTTCAGGAAAACTTATCAATTACCAATTATATACTTTTTGGCAATGTAAAGAATCGAATTCGATACCCTCAAGCAAGTAAAAATACACGCTACCGATTGAACTTGGGTGTCGAAACAATTCTATTAGAGATTAGAGCTGAATAAATACGTGTGTTATAGGCCTACCTTACTTCGTTTGCTTACCAATATGTTTCTGTATTTAATTAATTGTGAATAACAAAAACATCTCCTCATAGCTTTTAGTTTCATTATAGCCTGGAGAAGGACTGGAATGAAAGAGTGAAAGTTTAAGCTCTCGTGGAAAGTAAATTCGGAAAAAAACAACATTGTTCAACAGATTTTCCTTCCCACGAAAAATGCTCTTTTGGAGTGCTGCGACCTACCCAGCTGGTACCTTGACTACTCCAGGAGAATGGTTCATAGAATGTCCGCTAGATGCTAGTACAATCGCTTTCTGTCCTTGATTCGACAAGGTTGGTTCGCGGCGCGGCGCGTCAGTTGAGTTTTAGTTCAAGATTCATCTTTTGAGTGAGTGTTTATCTTGTGTTTCAACGTAGTGTTTCCAGTGTTGACATTACGGAAAAGCAATATTGCGGCAAATTCAAATACATTTGGTGTAAAAAGTGTTAATTGTTCAAGTCACTCCAAGATCATGGCAAAAGCGAAAATTATACATTCCACGTAAGTACCCAGTACGAACCTACTAAACTTTTAGTCCTTTTTAAGCTTCATACAAACTTGTTATTCATCTTTGCGCTTTGCCCGATGATGACTGGTTGTTTTTTTGTTTTCTTGTTAATTACATCCACTGACCGCCTACCCACAAGAGCCCCTTGTGGCTAGTGCAGGGATTGTAAAACATGTTAATAAATGTTGCTGTACTATATAACACTATATTGTAATGTAATTAAAATAAAACTTAACCTATGAATATAGAATCATTCTTATATGTCTATAAACACAGGATACAATTATTTTACTAACGCATGCAAAATATTATGTACATTATGAATTTACTTGATTTTATTATTATTATTTTGCGAAACGCAACAATGGAATACGATCGTTGTTGTGTTTGATAGGTTCTATTAAAAATATTAATTAGTGATCACCTCACGAGTCAATTAAAATTTTTTTTTAGCGCTGAGTCTTACTGCCCGTTCGGGCTATACGTTACAAATCAAATTAATCTCCATAGCCCTCAACAAAACAATCTTTGGGAGTTTTTTTGGTCGATTTGTTGATTTTAAATGTATAACTTAGTTGATTGAATTGTATTAAATCTTATTTGTTTCTTATTTTAAAATTATTCGTTATATTAATACGAACCATACACTATGTAGGTTAGTCTTTATTGTCTTAGTAACCTAATATTTAAAATTTTAAAAATGATTATAGGAATACTTTGACTAAAATTTATAAGTTACTTTAAAAACAAAAAAATTTACCAACGTAAGATACGGCATAACATTTTATGAAGAAACCTTAGGCTCATTAGTAAAGTTAAACATAATATTGGAATCTACTTTACAATAGCTATGGTTTTTACACAAATATAAATATGAGTGGCAGTTCGTGTATTTCTGAGACAGGAAGCGCTAATTAAGTGGAAGACGGCTCATTAAGCTGAGGTTTAAAATTATCAAAATATTTAATAAAATAAAACAATTTTCTCCTTGTTTTTACTGTCCCATGTAACTCGACCAGTGTAGTGGCTACTAAATAGAAAAAGTCAAATATAATACTACACAGTCTATTTCAATTAGTTAATATTGCTTCATACCGGCAGACGAATAGACGGAAAACATTGTGGACTTTTACACTATCACAGATCATTGAGGTTTCACGTATTTAAATAATCAAAGGAAGGATCTGAGATGCTGAAAGGGGTTAGAGGGAAGGCTGCCTTTCCAAACATAATGATGTTTCTTATAATTTTTGTAGACATTTAAAAAGTCAGAAAAAGTTATTTATGACTTTGATTTTAGATTTAAAAGGGGAAGAATTTTGTTAGCATTAATTTTAGTAATCGATAAAAAGAGGCTTGTAAACTTATTTTTTTCGTTTAAAGCAATAACAAATTTAGAGATGCATAACTATTTTCCCCCTCCCGAAGTAGAAATTGTGAAATCCCGCCTCTGTTAGAAATTACTTAGCCTACATACCAAATTTTCACCAATGAGATTGAAGTAGCGACACCACTACTAGGCCTATAGATAGGGTTACCATACGTCCGGATTTCGTCCGGACAGTCCGGATTTGGAACACGTGTCCGGTTTGGCGTCCGGATCTGAGAAATGTCCGGATTTTACTAATATGAACCGAAAACGTGGCCAAATTGGGGAATTTTACTCCGCGCCGCACCTTAGGTTGGTCACACTGCAGCATGAATAAAGTACTTAAAAAGTTCAGAATATAATATGAACACTTATGTTATCTACTGTATGTAAATATTTCATGGAATTTAAGTGATAGTGTATTAAAAAGGCTTAATTATAGTAAATTTATAATTTATTAATCCCATATTATTTATTTTGTAATTTAAAAAGCTTATAAATCAAGCTAAGTTTGATAACATTTTTCACGTATCAGGATAGCAGGATAGCTAAAAACGCAGATTTCAGTACCTAATTTAAAAAAAATTGGCCCCACTCCCCTAAGGGGTATTCCATACCCCCCAGCCACCCCGGAAAGACCTCTGTCCGGATATGGCCTCAATAAATTATGGTAAACCTACCTATAGACCACATTCTGGTGAGTGTACACTACTGTACAGTTTGGTGGGAATACACTACTGTACACTGGTGGGAGTACACTACTGTACACTTTGGTGGGAATACACTACTGTACACTCTGGTGGGAGTACACTACTGTACACTCTGGTGGGAGTACACTACTGTCCACTCTGGTGGGAGTACACTACTGTTCACTCTGGTGGGAGTACACTACGTACTGTACACTTTTGTGGGAGTACACTACTGTCCACTCTGATGGGAGTACACTACTGTACACTCTGGTGGGAGTACACTACTGTACACTTTGGTGGGAATACACTACTGTACACTCTGGTGGGAGTACACTACTGTACACTTTGGTGGGAATACACTACGTACTGTACACTTTTGTGGGAGTACACTACTGTGCACTCTGGTGGGAGTACACTACTGTCCACTCTGGTGGGAGTACACTACTGTCCACTCTGGTGGGAGTACACTACTGTCCACTCTGGTGGGAGTATACTACTGTACACTCTGGTTGGAGTACACTACTGTACACTCTGGTTGGAGTACACTACTGTACACTCTGGTGGGAGTACATTACTGTACACTCTGGTGGGAGTACACTACTGTACACTCTGGTGGGAGTACACTACTGTACACTCTGGTGGGAGTACACTAACTGTACACTTTGGTGGGAATACACTACTGTACACTGGTGGGAGTACACTACTGTACACTTTGGTGGGAGTACACTACTGTACACTTTGGTGGGAATACACTACGTACTGTACACTTTGGTGGGAATACACTACTGTCCACTCTGGTGGGAATACACTACGTACTGTACACTTTTGTGGGAGTACACTACTGTCCACTCTGGTTGGAATACACTACGTACTGTACACTTTTGTGGGAGTACACTACTGTCCACTCTGGTTGGAATACATTACGTACTGTACACTTTTGTGGAGTACACTACTGTACACTCTGGTGGGAATACACTACGTACTGTACACTTTTGTGGGAGTACACTACTGTACACTCTGGTTGGAATACACTACTGTACACTCTGGTTGGAGTACACTACTGTACACTCTGGTGGTTGGAGTACACTACTGTACACTCTGGTGGGAATACACTACTGTACACTCTGGTGGGAGTACACTACTGTACACTCTGGTGGGAGTACACTACTGTACACTCTGGTGGGAGGACACTACTGTACACTCTGGTGGGAGTACTCTACTGTACACTCTGGTGGGAGTACACTACTGTACACTTTGGTGGGAATACACTACTGTACACTTTGGTGGGAATACACTACTGTACACTTTGGTGGGAATACACTACTGTACACTCTAGTGGGAGTACACTACTGTACACTCTGGTGGGAATACACTACTGTCCACTCTGATGGGAATTAATACACTACTGTACACTCTGATGGGAATTAATACACTACTGTACACTCTGGTGGGAATACACTACTGTACACTTAGGTGGGAGGACACAAATTGACAGTGACTTAAGTAACTTTATTGTAAATATAGGTTCTCTTCTAAATGGGTGTAGTCGAAAATTTCTATAGAAGTTTCTACTTCTTTCTATATTTCTATAACGAGGGTCGTATCACTAATCTATGTCACTTGACCTAAACAAGGATGACAGCCTTCACTCTGAGCCATGCATTAGAACAGTGGGTGTGGGATGTAGAGTTTATATAATTATGTTATTGTTTTCAATGACTAACACTAACTAGAACTGGTACTACTAATCTAGACACTAAAAAAGTCGACTTTGATATATTTATATCGACTACCGTAGCTCACTATTTTTTTGCTATCGCTGATACGTATTTGAAAATTACCCTCCCCTCTTCCAACCTTTGTTGCGATCATAATGTTTGATCCATTCGATCTATCAACGTAGACCTCGAAAGTAGTTTAGGAATAATTAACTATTTTTAATCAAAAGTTGATTTCTAGGGACAATATTGTGTAATTAAACTGACCAAACTGACAAGTTTACTGAGCCTCGGTCTCCGAGCTTTCAGGGGTGTATCCAGAGGTGTATCCAGAGGTGTATCCAGAGGGGTGTGGGCGTGGGGTAAAGGGGGGGGGGACCCTCAATAATGGTTTAGTTATCAATAATAATAATTAAAAACTAAACCAATTAAATCTTTAGTCACTTCTAGTTGTGCTGTCACATAATAACTCACTAACAAGTCTATTCTCGTGTCAATCATGTCAATAATTGATTTACACACAGTTTAATAATTAATAAAAATTAACAAAAAACATAAATAAACAATTAACTTGTTTGCATTTTTAAAAATTTCTAGTTAATTTTTAAATTTACACTCAAACTTTGAAGTATTTTTCAGTCAAAATTTCATGAGGGGCACTTGCCTCTGGCTTGGTCCCGTGAGAGCCTCCCCCTGCCCTCCTGCCATTTCACGAAAATCCGCCCTTGAGTCTTCTTAAGAACAGTTTAGATGATGGCGTATTTATAATAATAACATAAGAAAGACACGATTGTAGCAATGTTTGTGATTAGAAGGCGACCATATTGCACGACACTAAAACATTGTTTATACACAATACTGTTAAAATGTCGACACACCAGTTTTTACAATGTTTAGAGACTTTCCCTCTTTTATTGAGGACTGGTGTTCGGAACACCAACCTCACACCCTGGAACTTGAGATCGCTTCTTTGGGTCGCGTATTCCATTTACTGTTCCCAGAGTAAGAAGTTGGAGACGGAAAAAAATGAATAAATAACAATAATAATATTAACATTATTATTATTAGCACCGCATCTTACTACCCGTTCGGGCTATACGTACTTACGCTAATGTGTAATGGTAGGGTGATTGTGAGATGAAATGGAGGACCTACAGTTTAACGTGGAATCCAAACCACGGTGGAGGCCTGGCATTCCTCACATTCACAAGTTGTGATTAATACACGTCTTGTCAGAGGCGAAGGAAGGGTTTGGCTATCAGATAAATCTGTGCCGGGACCGAAGATTGAACATCGGACCCCCAGCACAGAGGTCTGACACCTTCCCCCTAGACCACCAAGTCACCTCAATATAATAATAACAATAACAGCAATTATACATTAATATTTTTCTGTTTTTTTCGATTTGCAACATAAATGCTCCGTTACACATTTCGCGCAAAAGTTGGTTTTGGTGACATTGGCGCTTCAGAGCGTTTGTGAAACTTTAAACTGTAATAATAATACACTTTAACGTTTGAACAAAGTCGAACAAATTCTATTCATACTTGATACTTGATACTTTACTCTCCAAATGGCTTCTGTAACTGGAACCATCCAATGTCCAACCAACCCAGGGCCAATTTACCATACAAGGGGTAAATGTTTATTCTATTTTAACCCTTTGACTGGTAACTATACCTTTTTGTTTTTTTAGCACAGCGTTTTACTACCCGTTCGGGTTATACGCCTTCATACTATCACTCCAATGTGTTAGTAATTAGGAAGGTTGAATATAGAGGAAGTGTACCCGCATCTGTTTGTGGTGGAGTGTAAAACCATTAAAGAAAAAGC
The DNA here is from genome assembly GCA_902151455.1 of Timema bartmani. Classification (NCBI taxonomy): domain Eukaryota; kingdom Metazoa; phylum Arthropoda; class Insecta; order Phasmatodea; family Timematidae; genus Timema; species Timema bartmani. The sequence goes on from CABFWB010004941.1 coordinate 23,363, forward strand.
ATCCTCAGTACACCCGACCGGGATTGAACCCCGCAGCAAATCCATTTGTCAATCAGAAGATTTCAGTGGTGGCATTCTTTAGCTTAGCTCTACAGATCACGGGACCACGTTCACAGTTAAAGCTGCAGTTAGGCCTACTTTTTCTAGACACTCTAAAATTGCTTTATAAATTCTTTGTGGCCAGACATTACGATATTGTAAAATCAAAGAAAAATAAATTTATGTTAAAACGGAAGTCAACAGTGGTTAATGAAGCAAAAGCTTTAGTTGAAAAAAATCTTAATATCTTATAAATGGCACTCACGGCAGTCTCTTGGGAAAATCTAAATTACATTGATAGGATAAATAAAGCACGCCAAGAACTCGTACTTGAGTTGTGCGCGATTGCAAAATTAGGTTATGCCCTTTTGGATCTTGGTTGATGTTTGAGATGAAAACAAATATGAAGATTTTGAAATAATTGAAAAATAACTTAGCTTTAAATTCTGATTACATACACTGCAAAGGCTGAACTTGCAAAAGAAAGAGATTGTTTGATGCGATACTAGAGGAATTGGTACCTACCAGAATTAAATGCAAAAGGTTTTTCTACATAAATTTTTCCACCCTAGGCCTATTGTAGACTGCTAGTCACAGAAATGACAAAAATACATATAGAAAGTTACATGATACCTCCAGCTTTCTTGCATACAGATCCTTATCAAAGATTTGTATCAGTTTAAAGCCAAATATTAAGTCAACATCTACTTGTCAGATTTAAAAGAATACTTTGTTGATGAGTTTATGATAATTTCTGCATCGTACAGGGCACAATATAATTATGCAACAGAAATTATAAAATCCCAAACAAAGATAAAAATGATACATGTTTTCCAAATTTTCAAATTGCTTTGAGGATCTGTCTTTCGATAGTTGAAATACGATTCTTTCTAAACTTAAGTAATTCAAGATCTGTATGAGCTGTATCAACCATGAGCCAAGATTACTTATTGTTTTTGGCTCTTAAGTGCCTTGAGAGCGATATAACTTGTAATGGTGTTATCAAAGATTTCGCTTCAACGAAAAGCCTAAAAATAAACTTTCTTTAGAAATGTTTTAAGTAGCCTAGATTGTGGAATTGTTTTTTAAATATAATTTTGAAGTTTTAGAGGCATATTTTTTTTCTCAATTTTTTTTCCAAAGAAGATTTTCTAGTTAAAAAAAAACTTCCTTCGTAGGCCTAGGAACTGTGCCTACGGTGCTTGGTGGTAAATACGACCCTGGTGACCACGACTTCAACTGTCTTATATTTTGTTAGAGACGAGTGTTTTTCCTCAAGGGACATAAGTGACCTGTAGCAAGTAGAGGCAGTGGCTGAACATTCAGGTCACGGCTGGAGGTGAGTGACCTCCAGCCGTGACCTGCCAGATTCGTACCCAGCACCACGTTCTAGACTGCATACAGCAGACATCACTCCAAGCACACCTTGTTGGCCGGCCGGTGAGATGAGCTTCCACACAGACAAACTGGCTCTTCATCGTGTGATAACACACACACACGCGTGGAGGGATTTTAAAAATATGTGTGAAGAAGAGAAATAATAACACGTTTAAAATACGTCTTTAAGGTGGGGTGCTAGTGAGCTTGAGCTTAGGGCAGTGTTTTTGAAGTTTTTATAGCATAAACTTTTTTGGCCAAAATATTATTATTAGCACCGCGTCTTACTACCTGTTCGGGTTATACGCACTTACGCTAATGTGTAATGGTATGATGATTGTGAGATGAAATGAAGGACCTACAGTTTAACGTGGAATCTGAACCACGGTGGAGGCCTGGCATTCCTCACATTCACAAGTTGTGATTAATACACTTGGCCAAAATAAATCAAATATTTCTTCTATAGAAACATAGAGTTTAGTTTTATGCACATGCACATCTAAACAGTTATTGAATATCTGTCAAGGGTGTCCTGAAATTTAATTACAACTTTTTCTCTTTATTTAAAAAGTTTGTCACCAAATGCTGCTATGCTCATGATAGATATTCAAGAACTGTTGAGATTAGCACGTGCAAAAAACTAAACTCTATGTTTCTATAGAAGTAATATTTGAATTATTTTGGACAAAAAAAGTTTATGCTATAAAAACTGCAAAATTGATGTACTAAACTCGCGCTCACTAGCACCCCACCTTAAGTGATTATATTAGATACATAGCTATCCAATTAGATACAGTTTTCCTGGAGTTTCATCATAATTGAAAATGCCGGAAGAAAATCAAGTGGAACGTCCTCTGGATTAATTACTTTATTTGAAGGATTCAACCAAAAAATATCATTCTAGTGTTTTCACAAAATCCACGCCATTCAAAAATATATAATTGCTTTTCCATTTTTCCGGTGGATTTCTGTTCAAATGGAAATAAACGCTACTGTGCAGTATAAGACGTAGCCACAAGGACCTAAACTGCCGATAACAGATCAGGGTTCAGATACCATTTGGATGTACAGAGGGTGTTTTTCCTTAAACGGTTTTCCACTTATCCTCAATGCGAGTGCGGGTACACTACCTTTATATTCGGCCTCCCTCATTCCTGACACTTCAGAGGAATGAATTAAAATGCAAATAATCTGAACGGAAGACACGATACCGAAAAAAAAACCTTTGGGGAGCATTCCAATTTACACGAGAAAAACTTTTTTTTACCACGTCCTACTACCCGTTTGGGTTATACGCCATGTGCTAATTGCACTAATGGGTTAGGGATTAGGAAGTTTTAATCTAGAGGAAATGCACCTTCATTTGCGTGGATGGAAAGTATAAAACCATTTAGGAAAAACCACCCTCAATGCACCCGACTGGGATCGAACCTCGATCTCCCTGTCATCAGCAGTCTAGTCCAACACGAGATTAGCGCGTTAGACCACGGGACCACCGAAGCAGGTAATAGAGACTTTTAAACTAAACTAAACTAAAATATTACTAAAAAGAATCTGATAAACATTGTTATATTTCCGATCAAATACGATCGTGTGTGGGAGTCGTAACAAGTTTAAATTAGAAATATATTTTAAAACTGGTATCTTTCGGTAGGGCTGTCGTGTGGGTTTACACCCCTGACTATAGCCCGGATTTGTCTGGGTTCGAGCCCCACTGCAGTGTAAAGGTACGATTTCGAACCTCGCTTCCTTGGCAGCGCGCTGCCGCTGCCACAGCTGCGCGCTGCCATAGCGGTGAAGATCACTACCGCTCCAATGCATTTTGTAGGAATACTTTTCGAGCTCCACCGCCGCTGCCTGTGCAGCGCTACTAGTGCAGCGCCGCTTAGGCAGCGGCGCCACCCAGCCGCGCCAGGAGCAGTCTGGCAGCGTGCAGCCACGCCGCTATAGTAGTAGTTTAGTTGTCGTGCTTTCAAAAAATGTCTTTTTCTCCATTGGAAGACGAAAAGCTCGTGGAGTTTGTGTCAAAATATCCAGTTTTATATGATGCAAGTGTGGCTGGTTATAAAGACGCAGTAATGCGAGAGAATATTTGGAAGGAGATTGGATTAAAACTAAACAAAACTGGTAAGTATTTAAACATTTTATTGCTTCAATCACCTATAAACATATATATATATATATAGTCATACATAGAAAATATCTACACACAATCAGGGCCAATATTTCATTTCTTTTAGCTACAATTTCTATGATGTATTTTTAAACATACATTTTAATGTATTTTTTAACAAAAACACGTACGCTAACCAGTTCTATTTACTACATTTTCCTGCCAAGGTACTTTCCCAACGGGACTTGAGAAAAAGTCCTTGAATTTGTCCCTAACTTCAAAGCCACAAGCGTTTGCGTATCCACCCCTTCTATCAAATGGTATCATATTTTCTGACGGGAGTGAAGATATATCAGATGTGAGGTTATGGGGTTTGCATTGTTTTTCAAGATATCCATCCCGTAATAAATTATGTAAACAACATGCAACTGATATGAGACAGTCACATGTTTGAGGCTTACAAGAAATGGGTGTGTAAAATATCCTAAAAACCTGGCAAAGGATTGCAAATGCATTTTCAGTAACTCTTCTTGCTCTACATAAGCGATAGTTGAAAACAGATTTCATCAAACAGTTCTTGGCGTCATGTTTGGAATAAGGTTTCATCATAAATGTGTCCAAACCAAAGGCTTCGTCGCCTACAATAACATATGGGGCTAGTGTGTCACTACCAGGTAGAAAACTATCTTCGGGGATGTTGAATTGGCTGTCTGCAATTTTTTTCCCCATGGATGATTTTTTGAATATCCCACTATCACCTTCTTTTCCATAAGAGCCTATATCCACTGCAATAAATTTGTAATTTGCACTTACAAGAGCCAGAAGAACGATAGAAAAATGTTGTTTATAGTTAAAAAATAGAGACCCACTATTATCAGGGCATTTAATACGAACGTGTTTACCATCAATCGCTCCTATGCAATTTGGAAAGTCCCATTTATTCCAGAAATCTTCCGCTATACCTTTTAGGTCCTTCTCTGTTGGATTAGGCATGAAAATTGGAATGAGTTTTATACTCAATATTGGTAATGTTTTCTTCACGATAACACTAGTATAAGACGGTGAAATACGGTATGTAAATGCCAGTGATTTGTAGGATTCTCCTGTAGCCATGAACCTGAAACAAAACAAAACAATAAAATATAGGTAGGTACCCCAAAATCATTAAAAATTATTTTCTTTCTTTTCAGATGAAGATTGCAAGAAACGGTGGAAGTCGCAACGTGACTCTTATTTCAGGTGCAGAAATAAAGACAAAAAGGGAACTGGCTCAGCGGCGACTAGATCTACAAAATGGCATCTCTACGATCGCTTAACATTTTTAAATGTAGTACTTAGAGAGCGAAAAACAATTTCCAATGTACAAGAGCAAACACAAGATAACTATAAAGCTATGACACCATCTCCAACTTCAGAAACAGCTGATGCACCGAGTACTGAAGAACAATCTATACCGAGCACCAGTGTAGAGAAATCTACACCGAATAGACAAGAAGACCTTTCACCTAGTATTTCCACTGAGATGACAAAGAAAGCTAAAGCTATCAAAAAAAGGAAAAATAATGATAATAATCAACACAATGAGCTCATTATACTTATGAAAAGAAGAGAGGAGCAGAGGCAGAAGGATATTGACAATTTAACGAAGTTGAAGACCCCAGTAGAAACATTTGGGGAACACGTCAAAACTGTGTTAAATGATCTTCCTCCTACAATGATGATAGAGGCAAAAACTGAAATTTTTAATATTTTAACAAAGTTTGAGCTTAAAGCTGCCGGAATTAATTCTCCGTCCACTCCAGGCAGTGAGCAATCTATTTTGATCCTCTCTCCCTCGAGCTCAATTTCATCAAATGACGTCAACATCACACAAGAGTCACTAGCTTCAAACCTTGAAATTCATACAAATCAAGATCCACAGGCTCTAAATCTTCATAATATTGCAAATATCAATTACTTGGACTACCCATCAATTTACCAACAAATGCCCTGAAAAGTGTTTTATTTTTTAATGTTTTTATAGCAATAAAAATTTTAATTCAACAATATATTATGTTTTAATCATTGAAAATACTAAATGATAACGTTAATGAAATAGGATAAGAATACAAAGGAAAATTTTTTTTTATAAGAAAGCGAATTTACTTTATTTTAGTCCACGCTGTAATTTAAAATCCAATGCGTGATATGGAATAATATTTTGTAGTTAATTTTATTGTATACAATTATGATTAGATAATTTTAGATGGGTTCACGATTTATTAAAATTAAATTAAAAGAAAATCATTAAGACACCGGTTAATAGGTTAGTTAAATAATTTCAAATTAAGTAGTTAAATAAACTATAGATAGTTCAATATAGATTAATAAAAGGAGTAAAAAATTCTCAGAGAATTTAATATTTACAACGACTTCACTAAAGTTGTGGCAAATATTTTCTTTGAAAACTCGAGTACACTAGAATGAAACTGCAAACATATAATACAAATCTAACATCCAACCTGATTTTTTTTAACAAGAAGAAGCGTTCGTGAAAATATCACTTACCGTAGTGTTAAGAAAAGTTTCTGTTGATCACTGATACATTTTCGTGGTGTACAGGGCTTCAAATCTTCAGCGACCAAACCTAACACCATATCGAACTGATCATAGTTGAGTCTGCAATATTGTCTGAACAGGTCTTCATCTCGTTTCAAATGCCTTTCTATCAATATTTTAAAACACCCTTCTTCTTTACGATTTTTGTATATATCTTTCCTTGATTTTCTTTTACGTTTTTTCATCAATAAAGCTAGTAGCAGAACGTTGTCATCGTCTTCTTCTTCTTGTAGTAATTTCATTAATTTCTGATTATTAGCAGCAATGGACGACATGATACGAGTACTGTGTGTTTTATCAATATATCACCCATCTGACCCTCTGTGCCATGCTGCCGCTGCCCAGGAAGCGAGGTACGAAAAGCACCAAACCGCTGAGGCGGCGCTGCCAGTGCTGCTACATCTCGGCAGCGGCAACGCGCTGCCAAGGCAGCGAGGTTCGAAATCGTACCTTTAGGAGGATATATTCTCCACAAACTTCGCGTCTATCACTCTATCCGGGCTGTCAACATACTTGCACTAATGGGATAAGGACGAGAAAAGTCTATTTTAAAGAAAGTGTACCTGGCATCTGCGTGAATGTAGAGTGGGGAATAGTCTAGGTTATACCAACTCAATACACCCACAGGGGTATAAAGCTAACCTAAAAGCAACAAACCTGACAGGATGAGACTGACTCGTGTATCCACGTGACCACCTGTGTTGAGTCTGAGGGCTAACTCTCACTTTGTGCTGTGATTGCCCTAATCATTCATCCGCGTGTTCTGCAAGCTTCCTTCTCACCTTTATTTCCTGATAATGATCATTGCTAACCCTTATTCTTGAGCGTAACTATATAAAAAATATTGCTATAAAAATACATATTAAATACAATGAAATAGTTTTTTTCCTTTTTATTTTCCCTCGACACGTCAACATTGTAAAGTTGTAGTGCTATTAAAAATATTGTGTTTAGCCTATACTTTTATAGTCATTATTTTCGAAGCTATAAGCATATATATTTTATGGAGTTCTTTGACAATTGAAATTGATTGTTATTCTATTTTGTAGACAGATATGTTTCTGCAACAATATAATAATTATATTATTTTGTTTCACAAATCTTATCGGGGTTTTTAATACCTAAGTGCCTCTATTTTAAGATAAAAGAGCGAGAAAGTCTGTGCGGTTCACCATAACATTTATTTATGTTAAGAACACATTCTTTCATTCTTTTTTTGTCATTTTGAAAGTTTCACAGCAAGTAATAACTGTAAAACATCAAACTTTACAGGTTGATATCATTGTAAAAAAAAGAATAACTGCCCCTTCTTAGTGACAACATTCCTTAGCAAACTACACTGGATGTTCATCATCTCTAATATAACTGTAACCTGCTTCGGTGACCGCATGGTCTATGTCGTCACTCTCTGTTAGACTAGACTGCTGATGACAGGGAGGTCTGGGTTCGAATCTTGGTTGAGTGCACTGAGGGAGGTTTTCCTTAAACGGTTTCCCACTCTCCTGCCACGCGAATGTAAGCGCACTTCCTCTAAATTCAACCTTCCTCATCTCTACCCATTAATGTAATTAGTACATATGCGTATAATCTGAACAGATAGTGAGGCGCAGTACTAATAAAAAAACTATTGGGAAACAGCTTCGTGGTAATTCTCTTATTTTCTTGTGGTCAATCTTCCCTTGAATAAAGGAATAATTATTTTAACGCCGGTTCACCTTCTTAGCTCAGCATTGCACCTCTCGACGTAACTTAAATCGAGGAGATTTGATAACAGGTAACAGATATATAGCGAAGATAATATAAGTAATATCTGTCAAGGGTGTCCTGGAATTTAATAACAACTTTTTCTGTTCATTTAAAAAGTTTGTCATCTTACACCGCTATTCTCATGACATGTTCAACAATTTTTTGAAACCACCTTTTGAAGAAAATTAAACTCTGTGTTTGTATTCAAGCAATATTTTATTTATCTTGGGCAAAAAAATTTTTGCTATAAAAACTGCAAAAAAAACAACACACACTGTGCTGGGGGTAAGAAAGGGCTGCTAGCGTTACGAAACTTGTCCCACATTTAAGGGGAGATTGTTCACAGAAAACAAGAGAGTGACAACGACGCTGTTTCCCAATAGAAGAGAAGCCATGCGGTTAGTACCCTCAGATATGATATCCAGTGTAGCTGCAGCTCCTCACTGTAATTGTTCCCACGAGATGTTATCTCTGAACATGTAGGACGCAGTTTATAGCCCCCCCTCCACCCCCCCGCCTCATCTGGGCACATTGTCGCTAAGGGGGAGAAATGCAAGGTCGAAGTAATGAGGGTTTCATTCCCCTTGCTCGTCAAACAGCTGTTTGGACAGTGTACATACTGTGATCCACTTGCAGCAGCTTAACGTCCATAGCTAAGGCTGGGTGTAGGCCCATAACGCATAGTACACAGATAACAAGTTATAAAGAAAATACAACGGCTTGTATTGAAATGGGATTAAAATCTTACTTAAATCGATTTTTTAAATACATAGAAATTGGCCTGACCTTTTTGTTCTACTAGGTAAGGTCTTGAAATATACTTCAATTAAGGGTTCACTTGAAAAACAATGTTAATTCAACTATATCTTTTAAAACATTAAATTAATTTAAGTGGTGCCTGTACTAATAAAATGAAATTTGATTTTAATTTGGTTCAGAATTTATTAATATCATGCATATTATGTTGGACCTGCTTTTCAATAACAGAATTAAATATTTAATACCACCCCTTTACTTTCAATCATATATACAACCGTAGTCATTGACGGCAAAAAAGAGAACATTCATTGAAAACGAGCAAGAATGGCTACCAAAAGGAATTTCAAGCATGAACAGAGAATGATTTCCGTTTCCTGTGTACAAAGGCGTTTAATTGTTAAGAGCATTTTCCTATGTTCTCATTGGTTGATAAGTGATACATCTCGAGTTTAGTGGCTGTCTTCGCTCAAGTCCATGTATAACGCATGAAAAAGTTTAACAAAATTTTTGCGTTGTGCACTATTCACTATTTCCATGTATATGTTACTGTAAAAGCTTTAGGTCAGGTTGCTGGTTGGACTAGGCCTGGTTAGGTTAGGTTAGGTTAGGTTAGACTATGATATTGGCTTACTCGTGAACGCTGGTCAAAGCTAAAAACTGGCTCTATAGAGATGGTTAAAACTCAAAATGTACACATTTTCTAAGATATCTAGGACTTTTACTAACAGATATTGGTAAATTCTAAGATTTGCCGGTCTTAGGACTTTTACAATAACATATAGATACGCAATAATTGAAAAAAATATGTTTTGACTTCTTGCGCAATATGTCCAGTCGGCAGGGTAACAAATCGGCCTATTTGCAGAAATAAATGTTGGAGAGTTGAAAATCGGCAAATTTGTGTACTTTAGAGTCTTAAATGTCATAGAACTATTAAATTCGCAATCCTAAAATTGTGCCACATTGGGTTTTATACTGAAAAAACCATACAAAAAATTACCTTTTTAAAAATAACTTGATATTGGATGACTGTATATAAAAATTAGTTATATAATAAAATTTAGCTCATTTAAAGCGCTAAAAAAAAGCTATTTTTAATTTTTTACAAATCTTTTAGTTTTGGAGTAGCAAATACTTTTAGATGAGTAGTTAGTTGAGCTGTTGGGAGGCGGCGCGGCCTAGTAATGGCTCACCCTCGGAGCGCGCCATCACATTGGATTGAGATTTGAATTATTCGAGAATTGAAGAAGGATAAATAAATAACAAAATAGTGAAACCGTATGAACAATATTTTATAAAATATATTGACTAAATTCTATTATTTATATACACTGTTACCTGATCTAAGGCATTAGGAACTAGGAACACTGTTACAGAAAAACTGGGAAAAATAAAAATCTTTGTCCACCAAAGAGTATAAGAATCAAATTCACTAAAGAAGAAGGTACCTACAAATAGTTTTTTCAAAAAATAAGCTAATAAATTACTTATTGCTTACATACTGCTTGTGGTGTAGTTATAAATGAATAATAGAATTTATATGTTATGATTGCAAAGAGAGAAAACCTTTGTTTAGCCTAACTGAAGAAATCAAGAATGGAAATGGGCAAATACAAAAGAAGAAAGGATCATAAAAGAGAGAAAAGGTGATGGTCACCGTGATGAAGAGAGAAAAAGGTGATGGTCACCGTGATGAAGAGAGAAAAGGTGATGGTCACCGTGATGAAGAGAGAAAAGGTGATGGTCACCATGTTGAAGAGACAAAAAGGTGATGGTCACCGTGATGAAGAGAGAAAAAGGTGATGGTCACCGTGATGAAGAGAGAAAAAAGTGATGGTCACCGTGTTGAAGAGACAAAAAGGTGATGGTCACCGTGATGAAGAGAGAAAAAGGTGATGGTCACCGTGATGAAGAGAGAAAAAGGTGAATGGTCACCGTGATGAAGAGAGAAAAGGTAAAGATGACGGACGATTCAAGAGTTGGCAGAGAAGGTTTCCCAAGCTTTCCCCATCTACAAAAAACATATTTTTGAAATTCACCCTCAATATTATACAATGACAAAACCTAAAAATGAAATGGGACCCAATGAATTGGTAATTAATTTAGATTTATCGTAAAACTATGTATTGAAATATGGCAAGGAGGAAGTACAAGCGATGCACTTTGGAGCCTCCAAAATACAGATTTCGCTCCGCACAGTCGTATATTATTTCAAAGAAAATTATAATATTAAACCTCATTCATTTTGTTCAGTTTCTGAGCACTTGGATCATGGAGCTTATGCTGTCTGGGGCCACCTTAAACCAGTTTCGGAAACTCTGAAGGATAAATATCCAACTATGGATACCTATCATTTCCAATCTGATGGACCCACCTCACAATACAAAAATAGATTTAATATAATGACTTATATAACATATTTTAACTCATACATTAAAACATATAATGAAATTTCACGGTTTCCGGACATGGAAAAGGTCCCGCCGATGGCGTATGTGGTGTACTCAAGAGAACTGCGGATATGCTTGTGTCACAAGGAAAATATACTTTGACCACTTCCCTGGGTGTGGGCGAACTGAAGAAAAGTTGTCCAAACGTCGAGTTAGTGGACATTTTTGACAGTGATATACAAGAAATAAAGGATGCCTTAGACACTTCAGTATCACCCATTCCTGGTATTTTATCACTATACCCAAGTAACATGGTCACTGGATCACGCTTCTACCATCCACACTCAAGAACTCAGCTGTTTCCAGTATCCGTTGGACTCTGTCTGCAAGCATCACTAGTTTGGTAGAGGAGAACTACTCTTCCACCGTATTTGTCTCCTTTCATTAGTTTACTGCGTAGGTTCTGTTTTTGTGAGTCATTTCATTTAGTTTTTTGTTATTTTTACCAGAAAATTAAAATATCCTTTACTAAACTATTCTAAACTACTAAACTAACTAATATTCAGGACGCACTACACATTTAGATAGTCGACTAGTTTTTGAGGTTCCTAAGATGTAACAACGGTCCTTACCACGTAACAACGGTCCTTACCACGTAACAACGGTCCCTACCACGTAACAACGGTCCCTACCACGTAACAACGGTCCCTACCACGTAACAACGGTCCTTACCACGTAACAGCGGTCCTTACCACGTAACAGCGGTCTTTACCACGTAACAACGGTCCTTACCACGTAACAACGGTACCTTATGAATAACGACGGTCCATTTTTCAAATGGAAAACAATGTCTAAGAATAAAACTAATATTTAAAGTTAAACTATTGTGTACTCCTATTTTATGTAATATTAAATATAATAATTGTTTGCTTCAATTTATATTCACACAAACACAAACCTTTGACTTTAAGAAGTAAATTGTAATGCATCTTTTAATATAAAAACCTATGAATATTAGCACATATAAATAACTGAAACGAGCCCGAGAAAACATGGAACTGTCGCGTCGTGATACTAATTAACATCTCTGTGTCAAAATGTAGATAAAATATGTCTTGATGTTAATCATTGCTGAGGATGGTATTTTTATATTTAACAGACTTTGGAAGAAAAAAAAAGTCATCACAAAAGGAAAAATAAAAATAAAAGTGGAGTGTAAATTGTCCCACTATCTTATTTTGACCCATATTTTTTCATTTATGATACTTGGTATATTGTTTCTACAACAATGTATAGAGACCTATTATTTAGTTTCACAAATCTTATGAGTTTCTAGTAAATATAAATACAGATACAAGGAAGGATTAGTCCATTGTTACTTTGGCCCTTTTTAAAGTTAGAAATATAATTATTTATTTGAGTTATTTTATGTGCACTTTCTGAACAAACTTATTATATTAGCATACGAAAATTTCTTTGAATGAGAGCGAAAGAGCCTACCAATTTTGCCGATAAAGGTATTTATTTTCTGATACCTTTCAGGGTTCTTTTACACGCCGCAATCGACATGGGACCGATGGCTTTACTTCCACTCCGATCAGGGGCGGATTTACGACTCAGCCGTCCACTTTTCCTACCTTAGTTTCTAACCTTCTAAATCCCCGTTTCCCCCCCTACCACCCCTCATACAACATATATAACATATATACAAGTGCTATCTGTAGAATGACAGATAAAAAGTGCTTACATTTATTTTATTATTTATTATAGTGGGGTTTTAGAAGTAGTAAGAATCCAAGCAAAGACTTGAAAAATTGAAATAAATACTTACTCTTACACTATCATAACACACAAATTCAAATAGTATATAATTTAAAAATATAAAGTCTACATTAGTAGACTGTAGAACATGTTACTACAGATAAAATATTAGCATGTACACAGTAAGATAAATAGTCTATAGTATCTTTCACCTTGATTTCTGCTGAGCGAACTGGTCTATGATGCCAGACAAATCTCTTTTATCCAATAATTGACCTTCAATTAAGACGATTGTCGGTGAATTAAGGAGATACTCTGTCATGTTGGTACTCAGATACATCAAACCACAACAATCACACACACGATGAAGCCATGAAATTATTTTAACTGGTAGAAAAAAAAAAATTTTTTTTCGTAATTCAAAATTTGCTGCCCCTAAAATCTACCGCCGTAGGCACGTGCCAGCTAGGCCTATGCGTAAATCCGCCCCTGCCTCCGATGGAAGTTGTACTTCAGATTATTATCGCTCAAGAAAAACACGTTGACGCTGGTTGGGTTTGAACCCACGAACATCGGGTCTTGAGGCGAGTAATTTACCCCAAGGTCACCGAGGTCGACTATATATATTAAAACAGAATTTTGGTATTTGTCTGCGTTCCAAGTATGTGGTGTAATGTTACATCAATGGTCAAATTAACATAACAAATCTATGAGGTGGATGTACTCGTATGTTAAACTCATTTAAATAATGTTTGAACCGTAAATAGAGGTACAAACTACCGAAAACGGGATATATCTCTTTCAGTTCCTCGGCGGTGAGAACGGTACTTGTCGATTTATTCACGTTCCGTTCTTAGTGTAGACCAGGAACGGTGAGACTTCTACCTGTGTGACACGTAATTGACTTGATAAAATGTTCAACTAGTCAAGTGTGCCAACTATTATTTAAGTTTTTTACTGAATATTTAAAAATAAAAACATGATAACTATTATGAACTATAATGAATAGCATAAATCAAATTGTAAATATTTTAATTGCCTAAATTTTAAAGAAAGTGAATTTACTAGATTGTAAAATTGAGTGTCAATAGCATTTTAAATTACATACAATAAATAATAATAATATTATATAGCACCACGTCTTATTACCCGTTCGGGTTATACGCTTAAGTACTAATTACGCTAATGGAATAGCAATTGGGAGTGTTGGATTTAGAGGAAGTGAACCCGCATTTGCTTGGAGGGAGGGTGAAAAACCATATAGGAAAAACTACCCCCATTTCACCCGACCGAGATTCGAACCTCGATCTCCCCGTCCTCGGCGGTCGAGCTCAACACGACTAGCGCGTTAGCAGAACTACGCCACCGAAGCGGGTACATATATATATATAATAAAGACATTGAAATTAACGCCATCAGTGGAAAAAATAGACGATGAATTTATAACTATGTTAAACTAAAAAAAAACATAATATTTTTCCATATTATTTTGAAATTACGTTGTCATTTCATAGCTTGTTGTCTCCAACTACACACAAGATGCACTTAAAGTCTGTTCAGCGTAGGAATTGTTTTCTGAAAGGCCTTTTTCCCTACCAGAAAGCTATTATATAGTAGGATATTGGTAGGAAAAAAGACCTTTCAGAGAGTAGCTCATATCGTGAATGGAGTATAAGTGCGAGCCAAGATGACTTATAACCGCTTTCTCCACAAAAAGAATTGTGACATGACATTCAATGACCTGACTGTGTAGATATTATTGACGAAAAAAAATAAAAAATTATACCACTTTGGGAAAAGTTTAATTTAATGTTTATTTCAATGTCGACCTGCCATATATTTGTCATGCTTGATATAGACTGTAATAGGAACAATCAAAGTCAAATCTCTACTAGCTGATCATTCTCTCAAAAATACCATCTGTTTACTACAATCGGAGGCAACGCATGGAAACACGCTTTTAGCGGGTAATGGTTGCAACCTGTAACTCTTCAACCAAATCATCCACTTCTCTCGTGAATGTTGGTCATCGCGTCTGGAATCGACGAAGACAGAACAGAGTTAGTTGACTGGCAGAGCAACCTCGTGTCGGTCTCCCTCCCTCTCCACTACACCTGTCCTGTTAGCTCCTCTGCCCCTGGGCCATAGACCACCGGTCACAGAACCTCTCGTCTGACCTCTTACCAATAGACGAACTGGTCCAGGGCTGCACAAATCACAGAATATAAGGGACACAATCAAATAGTTATCTATTCCCGCTTCTTTTTATTTAAATTATCTTAAGTCCTGATCGCTTAGATAAAATATATTTGGTTAAATGATTGTATTATGTATGTACGCTTGTAGGGGAATAATATAAAATAACTAAATCAAATTATTGACCGAACGAAGTGAGGTTCTCTTTTAACTTAAGCATTTGGTATTTCGTCCATCTACCAAAACCTTTGTTCGCGGTTACTGTCAAATGGGTATGACCTATTTTACCGAAATTGGGCAGGGACATTCTTTGAAACTAGGCTGAACAATGTATGCACACACAGCACGTGGTATTTAACTCTAATTATCTGTTTCAAGATGGCGGCCACTAAAAAAATCT
Organism: Timema bartmani; assembly: GCA_902151455.1. Taxonomy (NCBI): domain Eukaryota; kingdom Metazoa; phylum Arthropoda; class Insecta; order Phasmatodea; family Timematidae; genus Timema; species Timema bartmani. The sequence continues at coordinate 38,742 of CABFWB010004941.1, forward strand.
GTCTGTCTGCTTGTCCCGTGATAAATGCCAAATGCGTGGACCAGTTTTAACGAATTTTGGCAGAGATATTCTTTGAACCTAGACCAAACGATGTATGTACATAGTTTTTCAATCTGTTTACCCGTTTCAATATGGCGGTCTCTTAAAATATGTTTCGTTTACCAGCTCATTTCAAGTGATTTGAATTTAAAATTCCAAGCAATCGATCGAGCACCTAGGCATATTTGTTTATTTTGACATATATTGCGAGATTGTCATCTTAAAACTCGTGAACTATGGTTATTCTCCATGAATATCTACTACTACACTACAAAGTAATCACGCTGTCATTGTGTCATGTGCTACAAACCTACTGTACCTTTTCATTGAAAAACTATTACACCGATTGAACTGAAATTTGGCATGAACATAACTCATACTTTCGGTTAACATATAGGCTAATTAAAATAACTTATAACTTATATGCAAAATTCACATTTGCGATAAAACGAATTTTACAAGAATTCTACTGTCTTCACGCAAATAACACGAATTTAAGCTTTTTTTTCTAAATAAACACAATTTATTTGTAATTTGGCAAATACATCATGCAATATAATTTTCAACGCAGTAACACTGGTGATAGCACTATACCAGCGCTGCCGTCCATACGAATAGTATCAGATTTTACTAATGTTATAGGTATATAATGGATCACAGAAAAAATGAGTGTTTCCAGGATATTTAAGCTTTTTGTTTTATCTAAGGTTAGTATTAAAAATCACGATTTCTACTTTTACACATTACGATACCTAAATTTCGATAGATTGATTCTTTGTTTACAGCCTTTAAAATATTTCACGCTAGGTCCAAGCAAGGACATTAATATATATGAACCTTGCTACAGGTGGTCATGTTTGACAAAATTATATCGTCTTAATTTTTATTCCCCTCTCCTTATTTGATAGTAGTTTAGTCTTCTATGACGACATGTTTCAGTGTTATTATTGTTTGGTCTAAACCCAAGTTGATAATCGATTATTTCGATATTGCTATTCGTAAGACTTCAGGTAATGATATTGAGATATCGAGTTTGATATTACTAAGCGTGAAATGTTTTGTGCGTATTTATATTTGATTTTTCTCTGAAAATCTTAATAAATAGTTAAATACACAATATGAACAAAACATTTAGACAGTTTTTCCTAGTTTTTTTTTAACGAATATTAATTTGACTCATATTTACGTAAATAATAACATCGCTTTCAGCTTATAATATCATCGCTTTTTGAGAAAAATAACACCACTTTTCCCCTAAAAATAGCCTCACCTTTTGCATGTGTCTACTTATAGCGCTTAACCTAAGACACCAACCCCACCCTCTCCCCCCCATAGTACCACCATACGTATCTTTGGAACCGCTGGGGAGAGGGGTCACCTAGATTTAACAATAGACTTTCAATATTAATTAACTACCCATAAAAATTAGTATCCATTAATTGTAAATCAAGAAATTGATAATTATTAATTTCTGACACACAACCTCTTAGGCCTCTTTAGCGGTCTTATGTAATATTGAATTCAATATGGAAGGTCGTCATTTAATTTATGTCTTAATTGATCACCAAGGAAATATAATAACTTCAAATCCAAAAAGCTATTTCATCTTGTAATACAAAGAGAAATCATAAGATACTATAAGAACATGACATTATTATTAACCTGATGTACTTTACATTAATTTATCGAATGGAGGGAGCGAGGTCTACTGTTCACATAACTACTATTTATATCTGTTTCGGGTCATAGATTTTTTTTCTCCACTTCCATATGTCCTAATCGCACAGCCAAAATATACTTTGTCCTGTAGGTACTTTTATTAATATTACATAGTATGCTTGCAGGGGAAGTAAAATAAATAAACTAAACCAAAAGTTTTCATGTCTGCTCATTGCTCATAAAATATGGAAAAATACTAGAATACTAAATACTAAAAAATTAAACTTTATTAAGTATTTTAACTAAGTAAATGTTTAGAGTTAATGAAACACACTCAATTTATTTTTTCATCCGTAAGTTCGTCATTATTCGAGGTAGATGCATTCAACCAAGTTGAGAAGAAACTTCCTGTATTATTGTTCAAGATATATAGTAAGTTGACTAGAAATATCCTGCGCTATTGTTCCTATATTTATAATAACCAAGTTGACACAAGTCTTACTTGTTCCTTGGTCTGATTTTGATCGGAATAATTACAGTGACTAGAACCGGCTTTGTTTATTAGTCTTCTTCTGAGAGGATCTAAACTAGTCTAAGGGACTCTTTTTGACGTGAATACGTCTTTAAATTTACTACCACACGGGGGCAATCCAAAAAACCTAATGATAACAAAATCGGGGGATACAGTTTGGTGTTGTAGTTTCGAATATTTCCTCTACATCCAAAATTAAATTATACCACTGGATAGCTAAAGGATCAAATAATTCATTACGATAAGCGAGAACAGTGACGCATCGCGCGTGGTGGAGGGGGAAGCGCCGCCATTTTGAGGTTATTTTGCTGCGTATCGAGATTTGCAATTAGTATAACTTTTGACTCGGAGAAGCTACGATGTTCGTTTAAGTTTAAACGTATTCACGTACAACACACGGCCGTGTCCATGACACAGCCACACCCCATTTTTTTTCATTGTTTCTGGCCTAGTATGATCAAAAACTTTTTTTTTCTTACCGTCTTTTTTTAAATATGAATGAAGGAGACTTATAAATAAGCCTGAGCGGAAAACAATACCGACTAGAAAATATAATTTCAATTGGAAAACAGTGTACGCCGATAGAGCTTCGTGATGGCTGATGAAGTATTCACTTCATGTTTTTGGTTTCGGTGACCGAGTTGACATCCATACAAACTAGGGCAGTTGGTCACTGTCAAAATCGTGATCTTTCAGGTAACACCGTGCGTGACCAGTAAATATCATCACTCGCATTTCCTTGGAAATATCTCTTGGTCCAGAAGTAGGATAAACAACTGCGAATCGAACCAGCTTGGGTTGATATTGTTCAATTTTGAAAATAAACATAAAACTAATATAGCCCGATTCGGTGTCCACATGGTCTAAGGCGCTACTATCACAATATATTAGACTGCTGATGACGGGGAGGTTGTGGTTCGATCATGGCTGGGTGTACTAAGGGTGGTTTTTCCTAAACGGTTTCCCATTCTCTCTCCACGCAAATGCGGCTACACTTCCTATACATTCAAACTTCATTATCTCTAACCCATTAGCGTAATTAGTACATAAGCATATAACCCGAACGAGTAGTAAGATGCGGTGCTAAAATATATAGGCTATAAATATATAACTATATAATATGTAATTACTAATTTTTGGCATTAGTTCAAATAATTAAGGTTATTTACGAGTGTCTACTAATTGTAAGCTTTTGATATATAAACTTACTTGAGCAAGGCTCTATCCCAAACATACAAACATACCTAATCGCCTCTGTGGCTTAGTCGCCAGCGTTCCTGGCTACAGATCCAGGTTCAGTACCCGGCGTTTCAAAAATGTATACCTCAGTTTTAGCTTCTGTGGTGCTGACTGACAGCTCACAGCTGACTTCTGACGGCTTTGAAAAGTTACCAGACCAAATTATGTATCCCTACGCCGAACCATATGATCTGCAAAAAACATGTCTTTAGCAGTTGTCACTTCTGACAGTCAAAATTTAGGTATATACTTAACTGTTGACTGTCAGAAGTCAGCTGTGAAGTGTCAGTCAGCACCACAAAAGATAAAACTGAGGTATATATGTGAAGCATTGGGTCAGGAACGGGTCAACTCAGCCTCGTGATGACAGTTGAGGAGCTACTTGAATAAAGAAGTTGCAGATACGGTTTATAAAACCGAGATTGATGGGTGGAGGGTTGGTTGTATTGACAACATGCCTCCGCAAATGTTGGCACTATAATCACTAATGGTGGCGGCCGCTCGGTTGGGCTTACGTCATGGAGTTTGGTTTTTAACGTGTGTCTACCACTAATTATTAATGTAGTATTGTTATTATTAACTTGAAGTCTTTTATTGAAGTTTGGTTTTCAAAATCTCACCCTAAAGATGAAAACAAAATAGTTTAACATATTATACAGATTTATTTTCACTCTAATATAGTTGCATCTATCATTGTACCAAATTCGAATAAAACGGATAATTTTTTGAAAACGCATCATTATTTGTTTTACTGGAGGCTGTTTAACAACACTATGGAAAACACATCACCAGTAAACCGTATTGTAATTAAATTAACGTTTATTTGAAAAGAGCGTGGTTCAAAAACCGTGCTCCCAAATGTCTAGTTAGTTTGTTCTTTAGGGGTGTGAAACGTGGTCTCTTACCTTACATGATCACAAAAACAATGATTAGGGTGTTTGAAAACAAGGTTCTTAGGGATATATTTGGTCTAAAAAGGGATGAGGCTACTTAATGATGAGCTACATACCCTGTACTCATCACAAGACATCGTTATGATAGTCAAGTCTCGTGGATTACGGTGGACAAGATACTCATCGTGAATGGGAGAATTTAGAACCGTATTCAGGCAAACCAAATTGGATGAGACCATTGGGAAGACCTAGATACAGATAATATTAGAATGTACCTGAAAGAAATTAGGTGTAATGAGATGGACTGGATAGAATTATCTCAAGATAGGGATAGTTGACTTACTTTAGTGAGTGTGGTAATTAACTTTCGAGTTCCTAATGCCATAGAGTAAGTAAGTAGGCTATCAATGTAATGATTAAATATTATACGTCTTGAAGAGAAGGGCTTTACGCTGAGAAATACAATACTAGAGGTACTTTTGAGAAATAAACACGGTTATTTGAAGCGTTCTTGTTCAAATACCGGTTGAGGAGATGCGAGTTTGCGGCATATCTGATGTTTTTTGATCAATTATCATAACTGAGTGAGCGTGTACCAATGGTATACCACCACATATGGAAATATTTAAATGAGTAGCACCCTTAAGTTTCACTTTAGTTGATGATATCCCCTGAACGTTACTGGGTTTGAGGCAGTTACGCCCAGCATCTGTGCACAATGTTCAGTGTTCAGCGTGGATTGACTCGCCGAGTCCAATTCCGCACGCACAATTTGTGTATTGCCGGAGGGTGTAGTAATGTGGACTAGAGCTGTGGCTAGGAGTACAATATTATGAGTTGTTGAAGACAGACCAACAAAAGGTTTAGTTTGACCAGAATCGGTCAACTGTGAAAAGTAGCACAATGGTTTCTCAGCGGTTCAGTGTGAGATCTCTGTAATTGTCAACTGTTGTTTTGAGACAGTTGTTTGTGTTGCATCTGGTGATTGAGGAGAAAGATGCAACTTAAATAATGTGTAGTATTTATAAATTACGATAGTAAGTTTGGCTGTCAAAGGTGTTGAAGGGGATCTAAAAACGTACTTCCAATAAACTCACTTCCAAACTATCAGCGATGATAATCGTAACCTCTCGTCCCTTTCTTCCAGTTGGAATGACAACAGCGCATGAGAATTTCACCTTCAAGTCGACTGAGAGCGTTAGTTGAAACTCCTGGTTCGTCTTCACAAAATACGTACTATGGGTCTGATCTACGTGAAGGGGATACAACTACAGCCGTCTCGTTCTAATGCTTTCTTGTCTCACTCTGGCGTCTGAAATTTCAATCAAACCCCAGTAACTCGCAAAATTAAGCTCAGCGTGCTTTACACTTAACTTTATTCACACGTTCGTAGAAAATATTATTATTATTATTATTAGCACCGCGTCTTACTACCCGTTAGGGTTATACGCACTTACGCTAATGTGTAAATGGTAGGGTGATTGTGAGATGAAATGGAGGACCTACAGTTTAACGTGGAATCCGAACCACGGTGGAGGCCTGGCATTCCACACATTCACAAGTTGTGATTAATACACATCTTGTCAGAGGTGAAGGAAGGGTTTGGCAATCAGATAAATCTGTGCTAGGACCGAGGATTGAACCCCGGACCCTCAGCACAGAAGTCTGACACCTTACCCCTAGACCGCCAGGTCACCGACTTCGTAGAAAATAGAAAGCAGACTCTGCCTCAGTAGCGCAGCAATTCACACACCGTTTGTTGGCCCATGATGCATTGCAACGCTAACTTAAAACAGCTGATCACAAGGCCGTAGCCAGCCAATAATTTCAGGGGGGGAGTGGGGTTGGCGGACACACCCCCCACATGCCGGAGGCTGGAAANGTGGGCACATCCCCCAATTGCCGGAAGTTAGAAAAAATTATAAATGATAAAGAGTTCTAGAAGCTATCTGAAGTGATTTTTATGGTAACAAAGCCCCCTAAATTGTACTTGTATCATAATTTTTATATTGTTTTAGCCATAAATAAAGCCATATATATTTTGTTCATAAAATTTCAGGATGAGGGTGGGGGGTGGGGGAGTTTGAACCCCCAAAACCTCCTCCTGGCTACGGCCTTGGCTGATTATAAACATATTTTATTTTCAAGTGGATAAACTTATATTTTAGATCATTCTACCGATCAATGTTTTCAAATGATAACGCTGTGTTATGGCACAATCTAATACATCAATCAATACACGCGCTTTACATTAACGGGTTATTTCAAATCTCCTCACAACGGCCAACGAAGCTATCTGCTAGCTTCTGGCTGTACAGAGCATGCGTTGTCAAATGTGCATGCGCACTGATTTAAGATGGTTGGTTCTGAGATTTGATTAGTTTTCCTGTGCCGAACATATCAGGCAGAGCGAATGAAGTAGAGATGAGTTGAACTTTAGCGGAACAGCTCGCGTCGATTAGGCGGAAATCTTGTGATTGGCTCAGAGCTCGTCACGTGACCAAGTTTATGTTCTGAGTTAGTTTTTCGGTGAACGTGTCAATCCACAGTTACTCCTTGTACGCTCTCTATCCTGCGTCCTTAGATAAGTTTCGAATGGACTAGGATTTTGGTTTTTAATTTCTGGCATTAGTTCAACTAATTATTAAGGTCATTTACGAGTAGGCTTATCTACTACTTTGGACCTTTAAATATATAAACTTAATTGATCAAGGCTCCAGCCCTTACATACAACTTGTAAAACAAATATTATATTTTTAATGGGGAGTTAGATTAAGAATGAATTATTTTCATGCTTTGTTTTGTATCGTCACTTAAAAAAAATTCTGGTCATAAAAATAACAATTATATTGGAGAAAAGACTATTTATTTTGGAAATCTGATCTAGATAAGATCTGTTACAACCGATGCGATAATATAAGATGGTGACAGCCATGAAAGTTACCGCACATTAGATGCTGTTTATGCTAATTGTTCAACTTACCCCCCCCCACCCTCATTCACTGTAAACAACCACTTGACATTCGAGTGTTGGAGACCTTCAAGGAAATACTTTGAGATTGCCAAAATGACCAGTTATAGGTATAGAGCCAGGCAAAACAATAACCATTCGTGACTTGGCATTGATTGTTGATGAAGCTTCCTTCAGTCATTTACAACAATAATAAACTTTTTCTGAATTTATAAAATAGTGTTTTGTGTCAAATATGTTGAGTCCTCTCCAATCACGGATAGGTCTCCATTATCTACTACCTGCAAATTTATAATTATGAGATTTCAACAACTGTTGATTGTGGGTTCTGTAAGCATGTGATATATATATATTGTGTTAGGATTTTGACACGAAGAAACTTTTAGAAAATACAAATTTGGTATTTTCTAAAAGTTTCTTCGTGTCAAAATCCTAACACTTTTTTTTGCTGTTAATATTGATAACATTTTAATATTTTATAGTTAGTGATAACACCTTTCAAAAGTGACCGCTGCAGATCATATGACCTATCGCAAAATTACGTGAAAGTGGATCTAGTAGCATTTCTAGCTATAGATAAGGTCATTCCTATGAATACAGGGCTGTAATTGACTTCAGTAGTTGTGGGAAATACATATTATCGCACAGGACTAGAAGTCGTACAGTCGTTTCCTAAAATAGGTCTGTAATTGACTTCAATAGCTGTGGGAAATACATATTATCGCACAGGACTAGAAGTCGTACAGTCGTTTCCTGAAATAGGTCTGTAATTGACTTCAATAGATGTGGGAAATACATATTATCGCACAGGACTAGAAGTCGTACAGTCGTTTCCTGAAATAGGTCTGGGAAAAGATACTGGAGGGGGAAGGAAGGAAGAAAAGTTTCGCATTTTAACTGAAAGTCCTGAAAAATGTATATTGAGCCAGAAAATCGGGATTGGTCACACCGGGACAGTGAGAACCAGCAATAGCCCAAGCTGTTTTCACCTCTAGAAGTAATACGCTATCCGACACCTTACCTCAGTCGGTAGCTTGTCTGTCTACCGAGCTAAGGGTACCGGGTTTGATTCTCAGCATGGCCGAAAAATGTATCATTGATGAAATTAGGGTTTATCCTTTCAGATTGATGAGTTAACGACCGGGGACTGGTTGTTGTGCCTGTCCTAGTCTTAGTTAGATTATAAGGCTTATGAAGCTACGACAGGCCTAGCAAGACGGTAGTGGAAAATATATGGCTTGAATAAAAAAACTGACCCAGGTCACAGGCTGGAAACATTAATGGATGTAAAAAAAAAGTTAAACAAATTTACAAGATAAAACACAATGCTGGAACAAATTCACGATTTAATTACCTTTCTATATTCGACATGTATGATCATTAAAATAGTTTAATTAAAAATAATATTTGTGTCAATTAGACTACTAATTACTACTAATTACGTTAATTTGCTTGGAAAAAGGAAGGTTAGATTTAGAAGAAGTGTACCCGCACTTGCGCGGAGGGAGAGTACAAAAAATTTAAGAAAAAATCCCTTCAGTAACTTACATCCGACTAGGATTCGAACACCGCCGTCATCGGCAGTATACTCTATTGCGAGAGTGAGGCCTTGGACCAGGCGTGTCAAACTCGTTTGTTTGCATTGAACATGGAAAATACTGAGGAGGCCATGTTAAAAAATAAATGGTAAGTGTGGCAAAAAGTCAGCTTGGAAGGTGAACAAGAAACACTATGAAATGCTTTCCACACTTGGACTGAAAAATGAAGTGGACCTTGAGGTATAAGAACAAATTGAGAAATTAGTTCTACTAAACCAGCCGACGTCTACTACTGTATTAAGTGCATTGGACCTGAGAGTTAAGTTCACTCGATTTACAACAATGTTTGCTACAATAGCTCTGCTACAACATTGTTTGCTACAATAGCTCTGTTACAACAATGTTTGCTACAATAGCTCTGTTACAACGTTTGCTACAATAGCTCTGCTACAACATTGTTTGCTACAATAGATCTGTTACAACAATGTTTGCTACAATAGCTCTGTTACAACAATGTTTGCTACAATAGCTCTGCTACAACAGTGTTTGCTACAATAGCTCTGCCATAACAATGTTTGCTACAATAGCTCTGCTACAACAGTGCTTGATACAATATCTCTGCTACAACATTGTTTGCTACAATATCTCTGCTACAACATTGTTTGCTACAATAGCTCTGCCACAACAGTGTTTGCTACAATAGCTCTGCTACAACAATGTTTGCTACAATAGCTCTGCCACAACAGTGTTTGCTACAATAGTTCTGCTACAACATTGTTTGCTACAATAGCTCTGTTACAACAATGTTTGCTACAATAGCTCTGCTACAACAGTGTTTGCTACAATAGCTCTGTTACAACAGTGTTTGCTACAATAGCTCTGCCATAACAATGTTTGCTACAATAGCTCTGCCACAACAGTGTTTGCTACAATAGCTCTGCCACAACAGTGTTTGCTACAATAGCTCTGCCACAACAGTGTTTGCTACAATAGCTCTGCTACAACATTGTTTGCTACAATAGCTCTGCTAAAACAGTGTTTGCTACAATAGCTCTGCTACAACAGTGTTTGCTACAATAGCTCTGCCACAACAGTGTTTGCTACAATAGCTCTGCTACAACAGTGTTTGCTACAATAGCTCTGTTACAACAATGTTTGATACAATAGCTCTGCTACAACATTGTTTGCTACAATAGCTCTGTTACAACAATGTTTGCTACAATAGCTCTGCTACAACAGTGTTTGCTAACTACAATAGCTCTGCCACAACAGTGTTTGCTACAATAGCTCTGCTACAACATTGTTTGCTACAATAGCTCTGCTAAAACAATGTTTGCTACAATAGCTCTGCTACAACAATGTTTGCTACAATAGCTCTGCTACAACAATGCTTGCTACAATAGCTCTGCCATAACAATGTTTGCTACAATAGCTCTGCCACAACAGTGTTTGCTACAATAGCTCTGCACGAGATGCAACAGACTCAGAAACAGAAGTCAGGGATGTATACATTTAAATAGTTTTATTGAAACTGTTATCTAATATTCCTAATGTGATACATTTGCTAAAAAAAATGTGAAAGTAATAATGTATATCAAAATAGATTACAATGATGAAATCGTTTCATTCATTACTATGCAATATTATGTGATAATAATATCATCTGTAATATGATAAGAACAATATAACATTGTTGATCGAGAAAAATATTTTATAACTCATTAATAAAGCTATGTTGAACTTTCGTGACCATAAAATAGTGTATTTTTAACTTTCCCAGTTTACAATCACCATGGCCTTTAATTTGATACCCAACACGACCACATTTGGCTTCGACCAACTTTCTTTAAAAAAACAACACATGTGAACCAAATTTGAACCTTATTTCCGGGAAAAAGATTAGTTTTGCGGAAAAAAAGACTTATTATTTAAAAAAATGTGCATGAAATTAGGATCAATTTATAGTTATACATATTCAAATAAGTCGATCCCAAGATGAAATACATCAGTGCTTAATATTATTAGCTTCAAAAATAGGTTTTTCTAATTTTCCGGAAAAACCGTTGGGTATAGACAAAAATGTTTGATTAACAAAAGAAAGAAGAATAACATTTTCTTTCACATGAATAAACTAAATTGAATTCTGATGACAGGGAACTGAGATATGGCTTGAGTAAGAAATCCATGGCCGCCATCTTTTATCTAATATGGCGACTAACCCAACTACTTATCAGGTTTTGCAACATCACTTTTCCTACTCATAGGAGTGAGGTATTTTAGAAAAAAATAGGTTGCCGCTTGGGGCAAAGAACCTCCAGCGGATTTGTGTTCTAATCACTTTTTCAGATTTCGTTCCCCTACTAATAGGCATTGGACATTGTTATTAGAACTTCTCTAGCTTGGTCTGCTGTTTTCAAGCAGCAGGTCCTGGGGTTCATAAAATGGTAGGTAGAACCTCTTGGAAGAAGAACTACTTAAAACACGATATTCTTGGAATATGAACACATATTAGTTTTCATATTGATAGTTTATACATGTATATTTATTCACAAATATTCATTAATATTTACACAGTTTACACAGATAACAGTGAATCAATAAACCTGTCCATATAGTCATGGGAATGCGATACAGGACTAGCATACCCAGAGAATTCACCCCTGTAAAACACCCAGCCCTCGGGAGTTAATCATAACTGGGAAAGGAGAAACCCACATTTCACCAATCATACATCTTTCGGTCATGTCGGGAATTGATCCCCGGACCTTTAACTCAGTAGGCAGACACGCTACTGACAGAACTAAGATGTCGGACTATGTCAGTATTAAGGCTAATTTTTCATCAATGGTTGCTTGTTATTTATTTTTATTGAAAAAAAATGTCTTATCTCGTTTTTTATCAAAGCTAGGATGTAGGTAACACTAAAAATGTTCAGTCTGGAAAATTCTTTGAAAAAATAGTTTTGCAGAAAAGTGTTGATCAATAATAGGCCTATATATTCATACGTCACTTTATAGGATCTGCAGATGCCACTTTTTTTTAAATAGTATCACTACCTATGAAATAACACTAAAAAAAAGCTCCATGGTCTGAGTTTGCTACAATAGCTCTGCTACAATAGCTCTTTACGAGATGCAACAGACTCGGAAACAGAAGTCAGTGATGTATACATTTAAATAGTTTTATTGAAACTGTTATCTAATATTCCTATATAGTACATTTGCTTTAAAAAAAATTAAAAGTAATAATGTATATATGAAATCGTTTCATTCATTATTATGCAATATTATGTAATAATAATATCATCTGTAATAGTATAAGAACAATATAACATTGTTGTTCGAGAAAAATATTTTATAACTCATTAATAAAGCTATGTTAAACTTTCGTGACCATAAAATAGTGTATTTTTAACTTTCCCAGTTTACAATCAACATGGCCTTTAATTTGATACCCAACACGACCACATTTGGCTTCGACCAACTTTCTTTAAAAAAACACATGTGAACCAAATTTGAACCTCATTTCCGGGAAAAATAACACTAAAAAAAAGCTCCATGGTCTGAGCCCGAAAGCGAGCTAAACCGACCAAGCGACCGCCGCCGTTAGCGATTATAGTGCCAACACTTTCGGATATAGGTTGACCTTTGGTCAGTACAACGAGTCCTCCGGCCGTTAATCTCAGTTTTCTAAATCGGAGATCACTTCTTTATTCAAGTAGTTCCTCATTTGTCCTCACGGGGCTGAGTTTAACCCCCAACCCGGACCCACTCCTTCACAGGTACATTTTGAAATCATCGGGGATTGAACCCAGGAACTCTCACCACTAGATCATCGTTATTAATGTTAACTACATAAATACTAGTTTAATATGTTTGTATGTTCCGAAAGATTCCCCAAATGTCCATTCGTATGAAAATCAATCAAGGTATACCCTTCCCCACACGTCTCCAGATATTTCTGTCATTGGATGACAACTATTCACATTTGTGACTATGTGTATGCATAGAGCGATAGTGGAACAGTTGGAAACGACAAATATTCCCTCAGTCAAACTTGGACTATAGACTACACATGCGCAATCAGTGAACTTGGTACCAACATGTCATCGGGGGGAATCCTAGAAAAATGGGGGGGAC
>CABFWB010004942.1:12476-36944 GCA_902151455.1 Timema bartmani
TCTGCTTGGCCCTCTCCACGATCTCCTCCTCCACAGAGTTCCGTGTTACCAGTCGATAAATGTTGACCTGGAAACAGATGATATCGGCGATTTAAACAATTTGGGAGTCGTATTAACTATAAAAACAATCTATATTTGGGATCTTATTTTAAGGATGGGATCTGACACCTTAGCTCAGTCGGTAGCGTGTCTGTCTATTGAGCTAAGCGTCCTGGTTTTGATTGCCGGCATGGCTGAGCAATTTATCAATGGTGAAATGAGGGTTTACTCTTTAAGAGTGATAAATTAACATCCGAGGACTGTAAGTTGTGTCTGTCCTTGTCTTAAGTTAGATTATAAGGCATATGAAGCTACAACAAGACTTGCAGGCCGGTAGTGGAAAATATGTGGCTTGAATTAAAAATTGACACGGCCAACAGGCGGAAAAAAGTAATGGATGTACGATTTTAAGGATGGGGCCCTCTGAATAATTAAGATATTAATGAGGTTTTAAGCCGTTTCAAATTCCACAATGTGGCTAAAATATCTTAAATGTCCAATGGTAGCAATGTAAAGTGCGAAAACTATGTTTTTCAGTCAATTTTAAAGGCCATTTTGTGTTGGTTCCCTTTTATATGTTTTCTATTCACCTTTGCTGTACCTTTTTTGAAATATATACTGTACTAATCTTCCGTACTAACTCCACTAGCCTTCTTCGAAATCAATATTATTAGAATAACAATTCCCGTGAGGTAAAGTAAAAATGCTTATTAATTACTACCATATTGACCAGAGAATAAGCGGTACTATTTTACCATAAAACCTTTCTTGAGACTATAATCACACCCTTGAATAATATGTATTAAATGTGTTAACTTTGAAGACAGAAGATATATTTAAAATAGAACCCCAACAGATCGTGATATATTTAAATAGTTGATCAGCACAACAGATTGTAATATAATGAAATAATTTATCACCCCAAAAGATGATGCTCTTTACGGCTTAAGTTTGACGAAGTGAGTTATTATTGCATGAACATGTTAAACGACTTTTATTTATACATTTTAACTTATAGGACTAGGGTCTAGGGGTGTGTGAAGCTTAGAAACGTCAACTTGGCTTCGATACAAACATCAGTTTCGACTTTGCTTCGAAACAAATTATGGCTTCGAAGCTTCGCCAATAAAAATATTGACATATAAAATACTCCATTTATGTTCAATTATAGCCATTTTGAGCGGTTTTGTTCATTACAAATTAATATTCATATGGAGTAAATCTAAAGAAATTGAATAGCATGTTGTGATAATAACTTGATTTGTCAGAGTAACACGAAATATTACAAATAATTGTATGATAAAACATTTTCCATGTAATTTCAGTATATAAAGTACCATAAATAACCACAATAGAATATTTTTTTCAAGCATAAAACAACTAAAAGATAATATTCAAACTTCGATTCGGCTTCGATAATATTTTATTTATTCGATTTGAGTTCGCTTAGAATAGAAAAAATTGGACTTCGCACACCCCTACTAGGGTCCATAACTAATCTATTTTTTTTTATAATCTGTAACTTGTTTTATTAAACATAATTTTATCATATTTAAATAGGAGATGATTCTATATGATAGTTATTCAAAATTTGCAAATAATATTTGCTTTGATTCAAACTCAAAAACCTTGCTTTGCAGATGTCTAGATTTTAGATTATAGAGGTATGTATAAATAAGCACTAAATAATATTTTTTCAATCATAAAACCCTTCACAAAAAACATTCTAACTTTGATTTGGCTTCGAGAATATTTCATATATTCGTCTCGAGCTCGCTTCGAATTGAAAAAGTGGACTTCGTACACCCCATATTTAACTTTAACTTTGAACCTTAAATCGGAATCTAGGAAAACAATGTCTTAAATATTTATTAATATGGGCTTTATGATGTATTCTTTTCGAGAAAAACTTGTCTACCACCCAATTTTAAAATTAGACAAAATATCATTATTAACTTTTATTATAACCAAATTTGCCACTTTGAAAACTGGTCCAAGATTAAGTAGTCCTGCTTACCTGGTTTTTCTGCCCTATCCTATGGGCTCTGGCCTGAGCCTGCAAGTCATTCTGCGGGTTCCAATCGGAGTCAAATATGATGACAGTGTCTGCCGTGGCCAAGTTAATACCCAGACCTCCGGCACGAGTTGAAAGCAGGAAGCAGAAATCCTGAAACCACAATCCAGAGTAAGAAAACTATCCAACCAAAGTATAAAGGATATGTTAATGGTAGCACAATGGTGATAAGAGTGTGAAAACACAAAATATTATCAAGGTTGATTTGAAGTTAGGAATGAAGTTATCTGGGCAAGAGTGAGAGATGCCCATGTAATGAGGATGGAAAAGAAGAAAACACAAAAGAGAATGATGAAGTATAAGTATAATAAACTCACAATAACCCGGACCTCGATATCAATCTCAGACTTTGGATGATTCGGACAAAATTTTATGTAGTATTATGCCAGTCGCATGCTGGCAGGCTGAAAATGTTATAGAAGTAGTGTACTCCAGGGGGCTGTCGGGGATCTTGCATCGCAGCGCTACTGCCCCTTCCATCGTTCCCTCGCACATAAAGTACTATATTTAGATCATTTACAAGTACTGTAGGCCTATTGTAATCTCAACCTTTCCCATTCCAGTACCTAACTATTATTTGTGTATGTGTCTTATCTTATACGTATTGTTTACCTCGTCACATTAAAGTCTAATATTACTTTAAATAAAGTATTAGTTTCCATTCCCTAGGCACAAATTTTTATTTCCCGTCTATGAAACAGACTTTTTGTAATTTGGAGTGACCCCCGGCCCCTTTAGTAAAAGTTATCGAGGGTTTACTATGAAAAAAGACCACAAGGGTGACCAAGAAAGAAATAGGTGTTGCAGATAACAGAAAGTGTGCAAGTGAGAGGAGAAGAACGGAAGCAGTTAGAGGATGAATGGTGGAAGGAAAGAGGAAGATTAAAATTTTTCTCGAATCCTCATATCTCCTTAAGAATTCATGAATCCCATTTCTAGTACATACTTAAAAACCATCCTCCGGACCATTTATCTAACACATAGCTGAATATATGACTTGA
The DNA here is from genome assembly GCA_902151455.1 of Timema bartmani. Lineage (NCBI taxonomy): Eukaryota > Metazoa > Arthropoda > Insecta > Phasmatodea > Timematidae > Timema > Timema bartmani. Next base: position 15,591 of record CABFWB010004942.1, read on the forward strand.
CGCGTTTTCCCGATTTAATTGGTTATGTTGTGGTATTGAATCTTATCAACAAAGTGGTTCTAGTCAAGCTGTAGGGGTTTTGAGTTGTGTTTTGTAAACAAAGATGTCAGTTGGAGTGGATTTGATATAACAGTTGTTAGGTTAAATTATGTAAGCCTACAAATACTGCAATGACCCAAAAATATGATCACTTTGAAAGGGAAAAGAATGAAAATGAATCCAATTTGAAAGTTATAAAATACACACTATTTCGTTTAACTTTCCAAACGTTCATATTATTTACATGTCTTATTACTAAGATTTTAAATGGTTTGTTATAAATATGTCTTAATTAGTGACAGAGTAATTTTTTTCTAAACATAATCTACAGTGTGTTATTTAATTATTTATTAAACCAGCAACTTCATTCTGAGGTAAAAGGGCCATTGAAAGCTTAATGCTTTCCTTACTTCAACCAGATAGTACTTTGTACATTGTTTTTTCAGTAGGGATGTGTGAATATTCGAAATTTCAAATAATTCTGAATAATTAACGGTTAAATATTTGATTCATAACTTCGAATAGTAAGATCGAATAGTAGTATCATAAATCTCTTAAAAGTCCTGTCCAGACCAGTATGTTTAAGGCAGCACGCAGAAGATGGCGCGAGACACACAGGTAGCCAGATAATCTGGTGATTCAATTCAGAGTCCTTTGTTCAATATGAGAGAAGGGGAATACCGATGTTAGCGGAAAGCCAAAGGTTGTCTCCTGCATAAGGGTTGGAAGAAAGGGAGGGAGTATTATACCACTGGTGGAGAGACACGTGACTCATTTTCAAACCTAAAAAACATTTAAGGGGTGTCAAACCTAGATAACATTTAAGGGGTATAAAGCCAAGATAACTTAAGGAGTGTAAAAGTCAAGAGAACATTTAAGGGGTGTTAAAACTAAAGAACATTTAAAAGGTAACCTGTTATCAAAAAACTGGATCAAAAGTTCCTCTCAATTTCCTGATTCTTTTATTAATAACAGCTCAAATAACAATGCTTTGAAGTAATTTTTTGCATTCTGCCAATAATTATATATAAAACGCCATTCTCAATTGGAATTTACTAATTAAAAATATTTCTATAAGATTTGTATGAAAATTATACTATTCAATTTGTATTATTCGGCATCAGTTTGAAAATTCGATATTCGATTTGATAAATAATCCTATTTGCACACCCCTCTAATTTTCAGAAATACAGTTCGTAAAATAAATGTAAAATTTAAGTTAAGGCCAGAAAAAATAAATTTAAAAAAATCTTTAGAACAAAGTATCACACTATTACAATTTAATAGCTCTGTAAAGAAAACCTCTTTTTACTTTTTAAGGTAGTTTGTAAAATATATATAAGAAAGAAGGTGCAAGAAAGGTGGTGAGAAAACATATAAAATGGAATTAACAATGAAAAGAATAACACATTTTACATTGCTACCACTGGACAAAGGGGCAATATCCATCTCTTTGTCTAGTGGCAGCAGTGTAAAGTGCGAACTTTGTTCTTTTCACAGTAAAAGCCATATTATATTTGTTCCTTTTATATGTTTCTATCCACCTTCCCTGTACCTTCTTCCAAATAAAATACAATTACCTCATAAAGCGAAAAGAGGTATTCCTTGTAGATATAGAGATCAAGGAATTCTAGTTTAGGATTCCGAGGTGTCCATTCCTACATTTTGAAGGTACTAGTGTCCTAACCTGTGACCCCTCGGCGTTGAAATGGTCAAGAGCCTGTTTCCTGAGCTCCCCTTTAATCCCTCCGTCAAGACGCTGGAAGGGGAACCTCCTGATCTGAAGGTACTCGGCCAATATGTCCAACATTCGCACCATCTGAGAGAAGATGAGGACGCGGTGGCCGGTCTCTCGGAGCCGAACCAACAGTTTGTCCAGGAGAACCAGCTTGCCCGACCCTCGGATTAGTTGCTAGCAACACAAAACAGGAGTAAAATAACCAAACACAAAATCAAGTAGGATAATCATTAAGAATTTTATAATAGTAAATTATATTATATTAGTTAGTGGTGTGTCTGCCTATTGAGTTAAGGATTCCTGGTTCAATTCCCGGCATAGCCAAGAATTTATCATTGAGGAAAATATGGATGAATTGATAAATTAATGGCCAGGGACTGTATGTTGTGCCTGTCCTAGTTTTAAGTTAGATTATAAGACATATGAAGCTATGACATTTCTAGCAAGCCGGTAGTGGAAAATATATGGCTTGAATAAAAAACTGACCCAGGCCGCAGGATGGAAATGATAATGGATGTGAGAAAAAGTTACAGGAAAAGTGGATAGAAAACATATAAAAGGGAATGAACACAACATTGCTTTTACAATGAAAGGGATTACACAGTTCACATTTTACATTGCTGCCACTGGACAAAGAGGCAATGGCTGCCTCTTGAAGAAAACCGGCCGTTACCGCCCAATCCCCCAACCTAGGTTTCATTCTAAAAGACATATTATGTTCTTTCCTTTTTGTATAATTTCAATTAGCCTTTCCTGTACCTTCTTCCAAATACATATACAAAATACCTCCAAAAGGCAAAAAAGAAGTTTTCTCTAAAGAGATATATAATAACTTCTCAAAAGCATTTTTGAATTAATAAAGTTTTTAACCATACAGCCGTGACATAATCATGAGATAAATAACATTTCAAAAGAATAAGAAGAGACGCGCTTCAGTTTCCGCCAAAGCTTGGGACATTTACTTATATATTCAACGACACCAGATTCACAGCGCTTCAACTAGAGATGAAACAAGGTGGAGGAAAAAAAAAGCTATGAACAAATATAAGAGAAAAACACAATAGAAATTTTAAATGGAAAAGAACAATACAGTCCATACTTTACAACGCTGCCAATAGAAAATAAAAAAAGGAGTGGCTACCTTTAAAAAAAAACCAATAGCCCGTAGAAAAACTGAATAGAGGAAAACCCGCTTCGGTGGCGCGTGGTCTAATGTGCTACTTTCACAATAGACTAGACTGCCGATGACAATGACGATATCGAGGTTTGAATCTTAATTGGGTGTATTGAAGGTGATTTTTCCAAAATAGTTTTCCACCTTCCCTCCACTCAAATGGGGTTGCCAGTTACCGTTTATCGGTACGTACCCAGGGAAACACAGGTGCGGATTGTTACCTGTATGTGCTCCTCAGGGGGCGGCCTCTGCTCAAACTCCATGGGCTTGGTGAGGAACGAATGGTTGCAACACTTCTTCAGTTCTATGACGATGTTTAAAAATGTCGTGGAGGAGCCTTTGACCCCTTTCCTCAAGGCGTTGTAGTTTTTCGTCAGGATCCACTTGTAGTACTGTTTCTGTAGCGTCGTCATCTCTACCCTGAGTATTTGCTCCACCTGTAAGACAAGGGTTTACGTTTTGAAGACGAGGAAGAAAGTTGCTTTCTCTTAAATGTGAATTTTACCATTTTTATCTTGTAAATTGATAGTGCATTAATTTTTTTTGTTAAGATTAGACAGTTTGCTGTTATTCCTTACCTTTCCTTAACATCACCTTATTTTATTGAGGCAACAAGGAAATAATAGAAAAAAAATCAGGGTGTCTAATAAGCTGGCGAAACAAAAATTAGTGACTTTGTGCTGATCTTTTTTGAGCACAAAATTCCTTTGGCAGACGGTCGAAAAGTATATAATGCATATATAAGCATAATGCACTCACACACAACATTAACCTTTAACTAGATGGCGAACATTAACCTTGTCCTTGATATCAGGGTAAAAACAATCGGGCAACTTGCAGCTAGCACATGGCATCATGGGTAGTGGATGGCTCGACATTTGACGTGTTGTTATGATGCACGAGAAATTCAAACAGACACCTTGAATATAGGCCTATTATGTACAGTGTCTGGATTATTTTTCCCGTCGAATGTCACTGGCACAGTTTGATGCTGTACCATTTTAGTTAGTCGTCAATTGAGATTTTGTAGATAAATTTCATGTGCCTTAAACTAGAACCATCACCGGGCTTCCACATGCTTCATGAATGTATACAATGATTGATCAGTACAAGACCAAGACCAATAACAAGTTACGAAACATATTTGACTGTTACATGAGCACTTAAACGGTTATTTTATAAATCAATATAATTTGGATCTGCATTGTCAAATAATAAAAAACAAAAAATTGGGTCTTTTTAATAAACAGAACAATGCACCAAGAAAAATATTGGCGATAAAATTAATCCAAACCTTAGCCGGAAGGGATTTTTCTACATCTTTCTTGACCCTTCGGATTATGAACGGCTCCAGCTGTTTATGCAATTTGGAGTAACCCTTGTGCGCTGCATTTTCATGATCTTTCTCGAATTCTTCCCACGAATCAAACCTTAAACAATATTAAACATAATTTCTACCTATAAAAACAAATAATTGCCAAAAGATTTAGGCTTAGCACTAAATGTTGGTTACTAACACATTTCATTTAAAAATAATACAAAACATGATACAATTCCACAGCTATACATACAAAATAAATCATACATTCAATATATTAGCTTAATCAATAACAATACTTTTTATCATTGACATGGTTTACACAAAATAACAATTACATATTGTAGTCAACACAACATGTTTTCCTGCAACTAACGATAATTACAGTATATATTACAGGGTATATACGTCAGTTAAATAAACGAAACTTTGATTAAACTCATTCAACTATAGTTTAAAATTTATGAAAATACGGTTTCTGTCTATTCTCACGCTTAATCCGAGTTTTCACTAATCCGTACGAGCTTCGCTCCCAATTAGTTTGGATTAACAAGGTTCTAATGTAATTATTAAATTTTTCGGGTTCATCACTCTACCGCTTTAACAGAAGAGAATAAATCACCAACTGAATTATGGCAGAATTAATTTTAAGAGATTAACTTGGTTACTCTGTAAAAATATTGCAGGCACTGTCTCGCTAGCAAACATACAAATACATACTTGTGAGGCATGATGAAGTGCAGGAGACTCCACAACTCCTTGAGGCTGTTCTGCAGTGGGGTACCGGTAATGAGCAGCCTGTGGTTTGTGTCGAACTCCATCAGTGCCTTGTACAGAAGCGAGTCGTCGTTCTTCAGCCGATGAGCCTCGTCCACCAATAGTCCCGCCCAGCTCAGGCTACCAAGGAATGCCTTGTCCTTCAGAACAATCTCGTACGTCGTCAGGATGGCGTTGAACTTGAGGCGCTTGGAACTCGCATAGCACCACTCGAATTGGCGGATCTAATTAACAATAGAGTAATCAGTATTTATAAAACATTAGAAGGAAGCAAAGCATTTAAACTATAGTAAATAACAATAAACATTTTTAACAATAAAACAAAGAATAATGATATAGTATTATGTAATTTTATTTACAGCAAACACAAGGTTTGAAAAAACAAACAAGTGGTCAAGCAGACAAAGGTGTAAAAGCGTCATAATTTCTGGTTTACCAATGACTTGGAAGTAGGGATTTTAAATACTACACATCTATGTTCAATTTTTGTTCTTTTATGTAAATTAAAAATGTATGTTTAAATGAAAAAAAATCTAAAATATCTCATTAACAAAAAAACTCAGATTCCCTCCTGATGAGTTCCGATTAAATGAAATTTAGGTTAGGTGACTGGACGATCAATGATCGATTTTCTTCAAGAGATAGCCAATACCTCTTTATCCAGAGGTAGCAATGTAAAGTGTGAACTGTGTTCTTCTTTTCATTTTAAAAGCCATACTGTGTTGGTTTCTTTTATATGTTTCTATTCACCTTTCCGGTTCATATTTCCAAATATAGAAAAAAATATCCAATTGTGGTGAAATATTTAACTATATTTGTCTTTTGTAAATTATATTTAATAGCTAAGGTCATGAAGTTATTTGGCACACAATCTTTTTACTTTCTTTTGACCCATTGGAGGGAAAGTATCGTATCGTGACCACCAAAAAAAGCTAACTCGAGATTTTGATAAATGTCAACATTTCATGATCCCCTGAAACAAAAAAAAAGTGGTATTCGCAATGCCGTCTGTCTGTACCTCAAGCTAGAGCAAAAACTCTTTTATTGATTGGGCTAAAACTTGGTATCTGAGGTCCCCCGAGGGGTTTTTAGAATTAGATATACAACCCTAAATTTAAAAGTGGTTTAATGAAATGCAAAAAGAGAAAAAAATCATTTTTTTTAAAATTTGCTTTAACAATTTTGATTAAATTTATATCTAGACACTGTTTATCATTATAAACAAGATGGCAATTCTCATTTTCTTATGAACATGGCTTTGAGGGTACATTACATGGGGGGAACTTTCCAATTTTCATCATTTCTCTACAAATATTTGAGATACAAAATAACTTATCATTATAAAGTTGTAGTGCTATTAAAGATAAAAATCATTTATTTCAAATATATTTTTATAAAACCAATAATTTCTGCGCTATAAGTAAATAGATATACTTTTTAATTCGGGTCTTTGAAAATGAATTTGATTCTTATTCTCTTTGGTGGACAAAGATGTTTCTCTTTTCCCAATTTTTCTCTAACAGTGTTCCTAGTTCCTAGCGCCATAGAGGTAGTAACAGTGTATATTATTTAATTTATTGTCTTTGGTGTTGTGTTTCTACAACAATGTATAGACCTATTATTTTGTTTCACAAATCATAAGAGATTTTAGTTAATGTATATTTCTAAGATAAAAGAGAGAAAGTAACTGGTGCAGCACCGTAACAAACTTTTCATTCAATTTTCTATTCATATTTGAATTTGAATCTAAATGAAAAAAAATAGTATTTTTCAATTTTCTAAAAGAAGTATTAGATTGGCTTAGTTCTGTTTGAATAGACTTACGATATCCCTGGAAGTGACATCTCCTAGGTAAGTGACAATGTTCATCTCGGGTGCCCATTGACTAAACTCTCGTTGCCAGGAGGTCATGGTCGACAGAGGTACCACTATTATGAACGGACCATACAGCTGATGTGTGTAGAACAGGTAGTACAACAAGCAGATTGTCTGAAAGATACAACACTCAAAGTAAGTATTAAAGGTGCGCGAAGCTTTTTCTTGGCTTCGAAAAAATTCTGATATCGACAATTACAGAGCTTCGCCAATAAAAATATTGACCACCATTCTGAGCTGTTATATAAATTTTCCACCTCTCTTCCTCCTTTAATGGCTTCCATTCTTTTCCTCTCACTTGAACACTTTTTTTTACCTGCTCCTCCCCCCATCTCCTTCTTGACCTCTTTAGCGGTCTTTTTCCCACAATCAATCAAAGGAGGAAGAGTGGTGGAAGGATGGAGGAAGAGTGGTGGAAGGATGGAGGCATTTTACTAAACTGACCAGGCCATCAGCTGGAAAAGTTCATGATGATGATGATGATGATGAAGAATATATGTGTGAGTGTAGTGTATCCACTAACCTGTATTGTTTTTCCTAGACCCATTTCATCGGCAAGGATGACTGAATTATCTTTGCACCAGGAGTGTATTAACCAATTCACTCCCTCCAGCTGGTAATCTCTCAAAACCAACACCTAGAGTAAAGAAAGACAGATTAAACAATAACTCCACTAAGCCCTTGCAATCTTAGAAATTCAAATATGAATCGTGCTAGGATTCGTATTCAATTCGAAATTTCAGATTCAAACTAACCCCAGACTCAGATTCAATTGTCTCCTGACACTTTAGCTCAGTCAGTAGTGTGTCTGTCCGCCTACTGAGCTAAGGGTCCCGGGTCTGATTCCAGGCATAGCCGAAAATTTATCACTGATGAAAATCTGGGTTTATCCTTTCACGTAGATAAATTGACAGCCAGGGATTGAATGTTGTGCCTGTCCTAGTCTTAAGTTAGATTATAAGACATATGAAGCTACGACAGGCCTAGAACGCCGGTAGTGGAAAATATATGGCTTGAATAAAAAACTGACCACAGGCTGGAAACAGTAATGGAGGTAAAGTAAATTCAGATTCAACTAAATTTAATTTAAAACTTGAATCTAAAATTTCAACTTTTTGAAGAATTTGCCATGGATTCATTATTAAACTTAGACAACAGAAACTTGTGAAATTTGTGTTATTTTTAATCTAGTCATTATTTACACGTGGTTTGGTTAATTTTTTATTTTAATTTCACTCAATTTTAGAGAACATATAATTTAGCCTATTGTGCAATTTGGATTTAATATGACTTGATTGTAAAATATACAATTCAGATTTGATTTGAGTAAGTAGGCAAAGATTAGGAATCGATTTGAAATTTAAAATCTTAGAATTGAATCTCCCTAGTTTATTTGTTAACACATTTATTTTTAAATGCAGAACACAAAACGATCAGCATTTTTTAATGGTTTGGATTGTAAAACCTGTTTATGACTTTGTTGATTCAAGTCACCATCCCATAAGTTTTCTTGGGAAGAAATCCAAAACACCTTAAGACACAAAAATTGTACGAATCCCTTACTGAATTATGAATGGAAATTTACAATGTTAACACATTATTAACTAAACATATTTACTAACGTTTTTAATAATCTGTGATTCTAAGATAAGGGTCAGTTTAAAAACTTCTAATAAGATAATCTTTAACACTAGATTGTCTTGGATCAGAAACTATTAGAAGGAGATAAAAGGAGGAAGGTTGGTGGAAGGTTAGAGGAGGATGGAGACATTTTTCCTAAAATGACCCGGTCACAGGCTGGAAACAGTTGATGATGAGGATGAAGATGTCTTGGGTCAGTGGGAAATAAGACTAAATTAAAAATATTAAATAATTATTTATTAGGGGTGAGCGAATAGGAATATTTAACTTTGGTTTGAGTAAAGTTCGAATAAAATCCTCAGAGTTTTTTTTTTAGTTCGAGTATTATATTGCATTATTTGTTCAAGAAATATTTCAAGTTAAATTTCTGTAAGATATACATGGATAAACCATACATAAGTTATTTTTTCTTATCATTTTTTTTTTTTGTGAAAAAATCTATAATCATACAAATTCAAATTTTTAAATAAATTTAATGTAACTGTGTGATTTTTTAAAAATAGACTAAATTACATATTGAAGGAATCTATTTGTTATGAAATTAGATCTTAAAATTGAATAAAATTAATCAAACCTGGAATTTTCAAGAAAAAGATCGAAAATTACGAGTACCCAAATTTTTCATGTTTGTAAAAATATTCAAATCAAGTTTGAGGAGCTACTAAAACTCAACTCTTCACTCGAATTTTCGAGTACATGCACACCCTTAATATGACTATAGATTTTAAAAATCAAGTGTTACTAACATTATCCCCCCCCATATAGTCCGGCTGGGTCTTCACAGGAACAAACTTGGGCCGATGTTTCAGGACACGGCAGTGTTTGGACGGTGTCCTTTTAGAATCCTCGCGGTCGCGGAACTCCTTTATTTTGTCAGGCCACTTCTTGATTATGAGCGAGCCATCTTCCCACGTCGCATCTGAGTAGGGTAAGCTCTCCCACTTGATGTAGTAGTCCGGCTGGTTGCCCTCGGGTTTAATGAATTCCGCTACGTAATTGAATAAGAAATAAAATTAGTAGATACTAAGATTGGGACTCTAGAATCCTCCAGGACATCCAAGAAAATATCATTTTCGAGATTTTATAAAATGTTTGTTTCTTCAAATTTTGGTTTAAATTAGAGTAGACTTGAATAGAAATTATTTAAAAACATTTTATTTAAAAGCATATAAATACATTTTTAAAGACAAGCCTTCACTACCAGACAGCTTCTTCAGGTTAAGAGAGTTAGACCAATGCTCTTGGTTGGACTGCAAGGTTAACTATCAACAGTTGATAAAATAATCAGGAGCTAATGGCCAAAAAAAACCCTGACCATTTTACAAGAAGAAACCAAAAAACACAAAAGGGAGAAAAATGAAATTTATAAAGAATGATAGGACACATAAATAGAATATAAAAAAGAATAACTAACATACAGGACAAACACAGGAAATAGCATTTTACTATACATTCTTCCATACCTTAAAAATGTACATTAAAAATTGAATAAATGTAAATAATCTCCCCTCCTGTACATTAATGCTAGGTGGGCCACAACAGTTTTTCGTTCTAAAAAACTGGGTTGCGATTCAAAACTGTGTGAGAAATACTACACCTGACCTCCAAAATTATAAACGATTTTGATTTGCTACTAATTATTCGACACCTTAGTACATTCGGGTATCATCCCTACTAAGCGAAGAGTCCCGGGTTCGATTCCAGGCATGAACAAAAATTTATCATTGGTGAAATGTGGGTTTACCCTCCCACATTGATAAATTAATGGGCGGAGACTGAATGTTGTGTCTGCCTTAGACTTAAGTTATAATATAAGGCATATGAATCTACGACAGGCCCTGCAAGCCGGTAGTGGAAAAGTTATTTCTTGAACTAAAAAGTGACCCAGGCCACAGGCTAGAAACAGTAATAGATATAAAAATAATTTGCTACTCATTGAAGGTGAGTCAGTAAATATTGTTCACCTATTATCCTCTCCACGTTGTTGTAACTTTTCAGAAGCTCTGTCTGCAGTTCAAGCTGACACTCGTAATACTCAATGTCCTCGGGTGTTGCGTGGCGTCTCCACCAATCCAACTCCTCCTCGCGACGCACAAAGTTCTCCAGTTTCTTCATACCCTTCACCTGAGACAAACCAACAAGCGTTACACAGCCGCCAACACTCGAAGGAACAAAACCGATAGATTAATTCACGACAAATATCACCCAATGAGCATGAAAATTTCAAGAATAAAAACTATAGATGTAGCAATAGCTTTTCCTAGTTTCCAAATTTTAGATTTTAACCTTGATTCTCGATTCCTCAAAATGTTTAGTTTCAATTCTCCATGCATCCAACATTACATTGAAATCATGTTATTTATTTTAACCTTCTATTAAGCGAAATATAAATAAAGTTTGTATATTTCGGCATTATTACCTCTACTTAACAAAAATAACTAAAGAAGACGAAAACTGTATCCCTCATCATAGTTCACAACTAAAACAAAACAAAACAAAACCTGGGGGCGGGGGTCTGGATTTGGTTATATATTGGTGAGAAAGTTTCCAACTATGAAGTTAGGAAGCATCGCAACTATTGGGGAAGGGTCATTTACTCTGGTAGAACTCTGAATTATGAGTTTGGCCATGAAGTGCTAATAGTATGTCAGGGTCGTTGTGGTTGGTGTCAAAATAAAGACCATTTATTTGCTGTCCAGGTGTTCCTGTGGTGAGGCCAATGTATTCAGCAATGCAGTAGTTGCATTGTAGCTGGTATATAAGATTTATTCTGTGTGAGAGGTGTTGAGGTTAGGATATTGTAGTCTGTGTTTAGGATGAATCTGAGTTTGTCTAGTCCTTCATGATACTGGGTGCTGAGCAGAGAGGTATGTCAATGGAAGGTTGTTCTTGATAGGCTCTTGGATAGGGATCTGTTTATTTGACTGTTGACTAAGTGTTTAGGGTATCCTCGAGCTGTGAAAGCCTTGAAGAGTTGTTGACATTGCTTACCAAGGCCGCCTTCTTCAAAAGAGAAATGTTTGGCTCTGGTAATAGGCTATAGGGTAGAGAGCATTTTACATGAAGAGGATGGTTGCTTTGGAATTGGAGATACAGTTGATGGTCGGTGACTCTGGTGTGGTGTCTGTGTTTCCCTAATGAGAGTTCAGTTCCAGATCCAAGAATATGGCATGGTGTTGTGAAATGTTCCAGGTGAATCTGAGGGTGCTATGGTTATCCAAACTGTTCAGGAACTGTAACAAATTAATCTCGGAAGTTGTCCAAATCATGAAGATAATTGATGACTTCTTCATAATTTAGACAACACTATTCTTACCTGCTGGACAAACATGACTCATAAAATCCACGACCAAGTTCTCATCTCATGACCGGTAAACATGATGTTATAACAAGCTTAATGCGGACATTATTTTTAAGTGTACCTTCTGAGCTTTCAAAGAGGCCTCCGACTCCCAGGTGTTGTGTATATGGGACCAGCCCTTCCATTTGATCTGGTACTGCAGTTCCGTAGCCTCCAGATCTTCAGGGTCACAGTCCTTGTTTGGGTCACCGTTCTCCTCCACGGCGTATATCGTGGTGGTGTTGCCAGTCACTGGAAACGAGAAGTTTGAAGTAATATTGAATTTTGAGATTAAGTTTATAGGTTATGTGGTGTTGCCAAGTCTACTTCATAAATTCGACACGGAGCTGAATCGAGTATATAAAATGTCCTCAAAACCAAATAAAAAAATTTATCTCTGAAAACAATTTATATTTTGAATATGTATAGGTTTAACTTTAGACAATAAATATTTAACATATTTTGGACAAGACTTTTATATCCATTTCTTATAACCGTTCTCAGGTAACGCACATTATATGATAATTTCTCTAATGGATTAGGGATGATGGAGGCAGCATTTTAGAGATAATCGACCAGCATTTGCATGGAAGGAGAGTGGGTTACCATTTAGGGAAAACCACCCTCAGTAGACTCGACTGGGATTTTAACACCGATCTCCCCGCCATCAGCAGGTCAGTCTAACCCAAGCATGAAACCTGAGGCAGTTCAGCTACCGAAGCTGGTTGTACTAAGCTGACAAATCAAGTTTTCATCAAATGTTATTCGATTACTTCAAGCTTTTATCGTGTAAATATTAATTTGTATCATTCATAACAGCCTGGAATGACATAAATTGAACATGAATGTGTATTTTAGCTGTCTATATTTTTATTATAAAAGCCATTTTTTTTCCTAATCAAATTTGAAACATGGTTTTCAACATGTAAATTTTTCATCCCTTATTTATGCGCTACCACTAGATTCTTTTCCACCTCCTAAGTTATTAATAACCTTAGTTTTCAAAATACTATTAGAAAAAATGATTATTAAAAAAAACTTGGAAAATATTTGATAGTTGTATGAGCAATAACTCTACAAACCTCCTTTTTTGCCCCTTCTCAACGTAATGATCCTTTCTATTGTCTCGGCATTGTCCGGTTCCGCTGCCGCCATCTCCACTTCGTTCCATTCCACCTCAACCAGATCATCAGACCCAGTCTTGTCTTCGCTGTCTTCTTTATAGCTGACTGCCGCTGCAGCACGGCGCTTGTCATTTCTGGGACACATCAAACTTACAAGTCACACTTTTAATTACAAGAAAGAAGAAGAGAGTAAACACTTGTTAGGTTTGTGCGAAGCTTCAAAATGTTGAAATGAAGAATCAAATCTCCTCCATTTTTAGTTTAACACCCACAATAGCTTGCAAGTCTTCAAAACATTGTTATTCCTGTGCTTCGGGGTAAATGGTTTATTTTTAGAAGTAGTACAGTACCGGGCGACGTTGGTGGTTAGACACCAGTCTCACGGGTTGTGTGGGTGGGGTAGGGTATAGGTTGGTGGGAAAGTCCCAGCAAAGTGTGTCGTAATGAGACAGGTGAAGGTCCCGGCAAAGTGTGTCGTAATGAGACAGGTGAAGGTCCCGGCAAAGTGTGTCGAAGTGGGACAGGTGAAGGTCCCGGCAAAGTGTGTCGTAATGAGACAGGTGAAGGTCCCGGCAAAGTGTGTCGAAGTGGGACAGGTGAAGGTCCCGGCAAAGTGTGTCGCAGTGGGACAGGTGAAGGTCCCGGCAAAGTGTGTTGCAGTGGGACAGGTGAAGGTCCCGGCAAAGTGTGTTGCAGTGGGACAGGTGAAGGTCCCGGCAAAGTGTGTCGCAGTGGGACAGGTAAAGGTCCCGGCAAAGTGGGTCACAATGAGACAGGTGAAGGTCCTGGAAATGTGTCGCAGTGGGACAGGTTCCCAGCAAAGTGTGTCGCAGTGGGACAGGTAAAGGTCCCAGCAAAGTGTGTCACAGTGAGACAGATGAAGGTCTCGGCAACATATTTCGCAGTGAGACATGAGGAGTAAAGGGTGGAGCGGCACAGGCAGGGTGGTTGGCACGGTCTGTGCAAGTGTGGAGAAAAGATGCAAGGGCCGAACAATGAAGCACAACACTTCAAAGGAACATTAAAATAAAGATAAGTGATAGTATGAGGAGTCGAATTACCTGCGACTCTCATCATCGTTTTCGTCTTCACTGTTAAAACTTGACTCAGAAGATTCGCTGTATCTTCGGCGGACAACCTTTTTGGGTTCCGGCTGTCTTCGTGTGGGCTTCCCTCTTCTCGATAGAGGTTTGCTTGGTGGAGGTCGCTCTCTTTCTTCTTCTGACTCGGAGTTCGATGAGTCAGAATTCCAGGTGTTTGACCTATGGGTAAAAAAAATAAAAAATAAAATAGAGCATCGAATTGAAAAAAAAGGCACAAATTAAGTCTGAATTAATAATCCATATTAGAATTTGGTACGAAATAAATAAGTGATAGTCTGATCTTTATAATCACACAAAGGTTTCCATTGGTGGAACATTTCCTTATGTCCCCCATTATTAAGAAAAGAAAAACTTAGTTTAAAGAAAACCTCCAACCTTTTTGTGGTTTTTTTAGGCACACGTTTTCTTCTTGTGCGGTCACTCGAATCACTCTCTGCTATAGAGTTCAAACGTTCAGGCTCTTTCCGTGGGCGTGCCGAGCGTCGAATGCCGTAAATATCAGGGTTATCTTCCCATAGCTGTGTTAAACATTTATATAATTAATATATTTAATTTATTTGAGGTATTTAACATGCACTTTCCGAACTGACTGATTATAGCAGCACACGACTTATAAACTTAATTAAATCTAGAATAGATATAACACCCAGACTATTAATTCATCACTGTGAAAGGGGAAACCCACATTTTTCAACCATGCCAGGAATCAAACTCTAGACCCTCAGCTCAGTATACAGACACACTACTGACTCAACTAAGGTGTTGGACCATAATATGCGTTAACTCATTCAGGCGCATTAAAACTGCCAACATGTGGGTGCAATAAGGTTGGAGAAGTAGAGGGCACGAGAAAAAGACAGTGTTTTACAGTTTTTGTATCAACACTTTTTTTGGCCAGAATAAATAACATTTCTCCAGTAGCAGCGTCTAGTTTAATTTTTGTCACATAGTGATATCAACAGTTGTTGAATAATCGTCATGAGCATAGTGAAATTAGATAATAAACTTTATAAATGAAGAGAAAAAGTTGTCATTGAATTGCAGGACACCCTTGACAGATATTCAACAAGTGTTGATATCACCACGCCAAGAAAGTTAAAATTCACGTTGCTACTGGAGAAATATTTGATTTATTTTGGCCATAAGAAGTTTTGATATAAAAACTGCAAAAATAGCTTACCCTTTCTCGCCTTCCCTACATTCCCACCTTATGACTACATGTAGACTTGCAACCCAGACGCCAACACGCAAAGCACTTGTGACTGGCCATACCACACGCCCACTCCCTAATTAACAAAGGCCTGGTCGTCAAATTGAGAGACTTAAGGTCATCTTTCATAAATAAAGTGACTTGATATTTAGACGCCCTAGTTTCAACGAACAGATTGTAAGTATAGCAGTGCATATATATATTTCTGATATCTATGTATAGTCTGACACCTTACCTCAGTCAGTAGCCTCTTCTGCCTACAGAGCTAAGGGTCCCAGATTTGATTCCTGGCATGGTCGAAAAATCTTCCATGGGTCAAACGTAAGTTTCCCCTTTTACAGTGATGAATTAACGGCTGGTGTTGTGTCTGTTCTGGATTTAAGTTAGTGAGTTTATAATTCATGTGCTGATATAATCAGTCGGTTCAGAAAGTGCACCTTAAATAACTTAAGTAAAAATATAAATATAGTGTATATGTGTGTATATACACATACACACTAAAATATGGAGTCTCTTAAAAACATAAATAAGTATAGTACAAGAGTAAATCGTAACAATAATAATAATAATAATAATAATAATAATAATAATAATAGACTGTACATTTTTCAGCCCCTTCTTGTCTATCGATGACTTGGGAAGGCTGGCCCCGCTGCTCCTCTTCTCAGATTCTGATCCGCTGCCAGAAGCGGAGCCCGAGGAGCTCGAGCCGGACCCGCTTGAAACAAATACAAAACCAAATACTTTTAAAATTAACAATGTACATGTTGTGTTGAAATTTGTATAGCACCTTACTACCCGTTCTGGGCTATGCACATATTTCTACTAGCAGGAAATGGACAAATAAGTTAGAATTTAGAGGAAATGTGTCAGCATTTGCGTGGAGATTATTTTGGAAAAGCCAACCTCAGTTCGGCCGGATGGGATTCGAGCCTCGATCTAAGTTGCGTCTTTTTTTTTATAGTGAATATGTGAATATTCCAGAAATTTGATTAAATTCATTGTTTTACCACTGTTTTATACATCTCTAGGAAACCTGGATATGTTGCGGTAAAGGCTTTATTGATCAGCTTAGAGAAAAAAATATGTTTAAACTTTTTTTTCAAAATAAGACTTTTGGTAAATTAAATTTGATGTTTAAAATTGGATGGATATACACGTTATGATCTTTCTGTAAACATAAAACAACCACATAAATGAATGAACTTCAATTTAACTGATGGACCATATCGTATATATTCAACTCAGCTACGCTCCGAATAAAATAAAATCCTATTCAAAATTTCTTTTAAACGTTATAATTTATTTGGATTTGATTTGAATTCTATTTGAAATTGAAAATATTAGATTTACACAGGCTTATCTCAACTAACTACATTAGTTCTATTTAAATAGATTGAATTTTTCAAATAAAAATATAATCAAACATTTTTCATCTCACATTTCTCTCTCTCATGTGGGATGATTTTGGTTGGTAAAAATAATAATTGAAATTTAAACTAGTGAAGCTAGCCATGTTTATTTTTTGCATTGCAAGTTTCATTTAAAATAAGCTCTAAAATAAATTCCAGAAAATGGTTGATTACTGAACAAGCTGTCAGACACAATAAATAACAAAATTCCGGAAAAATACTAAAATCAATATAAATGTATTATATTTGGAAGAAGGTACAAGAAAGGTGGATAGAAACATATAAAAGGGATGATCACAATATGGCTTTTACAATGAAAATAAGAACACAGTTCACACTTTACATCGCTGCCACTGGACAAAGAGATAGTGTCAGCCTCTTGAAGAAAATTGATCCTTACCATCCAATCTCCCGACCTAGGTTTCATTCTATCGGAACATATCAGGAAGGAGTTTGAAATGCGTGATGCAACTTTCTAAAAGAGGAAACCAATATAAATGAAACATGTATGTATGGCTTTAACATGATCTGGACTTACCTCTCGGATCCAGACCCAGAGCGGGAAGCCGACTGAGACTTGGATGACTTGCTACTCTTAGAGTCATTTTCTGACCCGGAAGCAGACGCCTTTTCGGAGCCTGATGGTGACTCAAGGCCCGATTCTTCCCCAGATGCGCTCTGCAAATTACAACACTAATGAACATCCTTAAAGATAAGAACATAAATACCTAGTGAATTGCTACATAAAGATCGGGTTGGCTCTACTGTTACTGAATATAAACTGGGTGGGCGGGCAACACGCTCAACTAAAGGAATGGGCAACAGACTTAAGGGGGTGCTGTGTTACCAATGCTGTACTAAAAATATTATTTTGATAAAAAAATGTGTAAAGTATTATAATATATTTTATATTATAATGACAAATGTGAAAAATATCTGCTGTAAATTGGAATCGAACCCAGGCCCTTTGGCTTAGCGTGCCAATGCTCTGAAATTGAACAATCGAGGAGTTTCCATGTATTTGATCTATATTCGCTTATAATTTAAAACAAAGTCTGATTAATGTGTGGAATCATCAGCTAATATGAACTGTCATTGATACAGCCACCGGCAACACAGAATTGGTTTTATGCTGCTGTTACTACTAATAATATATTAAGATTATTACTATTTACACCGCGTCTTACTACCCGCTCGGGTTATACGCACTTACGCTAATGTGTAATAGTAGGGTGATTGTGAGACGAAATGGAGGACCTACAGTTTAACGTGGGATCCGAACCACGGTGGAGGCCTGTCATTCCTCACATTCACACATTGTGATTAATACACGTCTTGTCAGAGGTGAAGGAAGGGTTTGGTAATCAGATAAATCTGTGCCGGGACCGAGGATTGAACCCCGGACCCCCAGCACAGAAAGTCTGACACCTTACCCCCTAGACCACCAGGTCACTTCTAATGATATATTAACAAAGCCAAGGGTTAAAAGTAAGATTCCAGTTTCCAGGTGTTATTTTTAAAAATTTACAAATATTATTCTTGTTGCGTGTTTATCCTCGTAACCTAAAGACAATTTAAATCGTCCAATACTTGCTATTGTTATTTTTTGTGCGCAGGTCATATTTACTTCCCAACTTCAAAGAGCAAACTGTGGGACCCTTGTAGTGTTGCAATAAGCTGTGTCAGAATTAAGTGTCTTGTGAAGGTGTTTTCCTTAATTGCATTATAATCAAATGTTTGGTGGCGGTGTCTTATATAAACTTATCTTTAAAAAAAATACTGATTGAGTTTTAATTTAATCTAAAATCTTTTTTCTTCCAATTTTTACAGAATTTAAAATATCACCATAACCACTTCGGTGGCCGCAGGGTTTAACGCGCTACTCTCCCAGCAGACTTAAGACTGCCGATGGCGGGTAGATCGAGGTTCGAACTCAGTCGGGTGTACTGAGGGTGGTTTTTCACCATTTCTCCACACAAATGTGGGTACACTTCCTTTAAATATAGCCTTTCTAATCCCTAAAATCACTAGCATAGTTAGTACGTAGGTGTAAAACCCGAATGGGTAGAACTATTCCACAAACTTAAATTACCCTGTTTTATTTCAATTTTAATAAAACGTATGTTTTATTAAATTTGGCCGCTTCTGTGCGATAGTGGTGCGATCCCCCGATTCTTCCAGAATTTTTCCGTGAAGTAGTGTAGCTGGAACGGGATCTAACTCAGCCTCGTGTAGAACAAATGAGGAGCTACTTTAAAAACATAACTTTTTGGTTGTTTAAACTTGAAGACACCGATTCTGTGCCTGAGTTCTTGTTTTAGTTGCACAAGGCATGACTGAAAATACGGAATGTGGAAAAGGAATGCAGGGGGAGAGAAGGGTTGAGGTTAAACAGTCACTACACTCATTGACCTGGCTTAAGTTTTAATACCTTTGTCTGCGGCAAGTAAAGGAAGTCAGTCTTCTGAGTTGTATTAATAAAACAGGAGTTACAGGACAATGAAGGACAGTCTGTGGCCATTTAGTAATAGTTTTCATTAATACCTTTCTTAGAGAGGTTGAATTAAACTCGAAAAATTATACTTTTCTAGCCAGTTTAGTTTTTTGAATGCATGGATAATGTAGAATCAAGTGCGGAAAAAGCAGACTCTAGAGAAGGATCTGGAAAAAATATTAACTTAAACAGTATACAGTAAATTAATAGATTTCAATAAAGAGCGATTGTATTTGAAATCTTATTTTGTTTGTCTGTCACTAACCCACTACTTTGATTTAAAAAAATCATTTTAGTGAACTTCGGACATAGTGAACAAAATATCTAAGTCCGTAGAGGTTCATTATAACCAGAGTTGACTGTACATATTAATATAACATGCTAGGACTGCTGTCTCCTGGCTAACAGAGGAATTTAAAGTTTCTTGATAAAATTCCAGCAAATTGACGTTATAGTTTGCTCTACAGTTTAAAAGGTAAGATTTAGAGGAAGTGCACCAGCATATGTGTGGTGATAAAATGAAAAACCATTTACTAAAAAAAAAACACCCGCACTCCACTCAGATGGGCTTCAAACAAACCCAAACGCGGTCATGTTTTAATGGAGTGGTATTCAAACTTTTTTAGTTCGCGTACCCCCAGATATTTCCCTTAGACATTGTACTCCCAAAGTTGTTGGTTGATAACGCAAGTTATAAATATTCTATAATTTATATCTAAATTAATAAAGTGAGTTACATCCAAAAACTCGCCTCGGAGGTGTAATTGGCTAACGCGCTAGCTTCGTGTTGAGCTAGACTGCCGAGGACGGGGAGATCAAGGTTTGAATTTCGGTCGGGTAAGGTGGGGATGGTTTTTTCTAAAGGGTTTTCCACTTTCCCTCCAGGAAATGTGGGTTCACTTCCTCTAAATTCAACCTTCCCTATTCCTAATCCATTAACGTAATTAGTACTTAAGTGTATAACCCCCACGGGTAGTAAGATGCGGTGCTAAATAATACTAATACATGGTTTTGGATGTTTCATTAAGTTTTAAATGAGAAATATATATACATGTATGAATTTTACAATTTGTATGTATCTCTTAAGCTGCCTTAACGTATGCGTGCCCCAGGTTGAATTCAGAGACTATAAAGCTCATTTTAATTACAAGAGTCTACTTCCTTAATATATATTTTTTATTACCGCGTCTTACTACCTGTTCAGACTATTCGCATATATGATAATTACTCTAACAAAATAGGGATGAGTAAGGAAGTATTTTAGAGGTAATCTACCCGAATGGACGGAGAGTGGGAAACAGTTTTGGAAAGATCACCCTCAATTGACCCTGCCGGGATTAGAACTCTATATAATCTCCCTGTCATCGGGCCAGTCTGACACAAGAGTGATGTCTTAAGACTGTTTGACCACCCCTGCATATTGATCTCTATGCGACCAATAACTGTTTTCATTCAAATGAGCTTCATATATTTTTTTTTTCTTCAGCATCGCGTCTTATTACCCGTTTGGGTTGTACGCTTATACATTAATTACATTTAAACTAATCGTTTAGGGATTAGGAGTGTTTAATTTGGAGGAAGTGCAGCCAAATTTGCATGGGGCGAGAGGAAAACCACCCTCAATGCACCTGACCGCAATTGAACCCTGATCTCACCCATCTTCAGCACCCTAGTTTAACATGAGACTAGCACCTTAAACCATGCAGACACCAAAGCAAGTGAATGAGCTTTATAGTCTTGGCCCTAAAAACTGTACATTACAAGTTTTATAAGTAAACCATAGAATCATTAAATTAGCTGATTCAGGAGGATGTTTCACACAAAATGTCACAATTCTGAGATCAAAATAAATGGTTATAAACAAATATCTAGTCTTTGTCAAACAAATAAATCAGAGGTGGGTAAAATCTTAATCCTAGAATTATTAAAAGTGTACAGTTTAAGTTAAAGTGAAAATAAATAAATTTAATTTAGGAAAATTGTACTAGGTTTGGTGTATCTGACAAATGCTATTTTGTTTGTTATGTATATTCTGTAGTAAACAACAAAGGTAACTTTTTTTGCTGAAATATTTATATCCATATAATTTTATTTTGTCCTTTTTTTTTT
>CABFWB010004942.1:37051-51734 GCA_902151455.1 Timema bartmani
TGATACTCTTCATCTTCACAAATATATATAATATATATAATTCCTTTTACCAAGTGCTTAAAAACTATTATTTGAAGTAAAGATCTTCATGATTATATTAAAGATATTTTTTAGAGTTTTTTTTATGAATCTCTCAAATTCTATGGGATTCGGGCGTTACATTTCTAAAATAAAGAATTTTTTTTTATAACGAGGTCACAACCTAACAGTATAAGATAAATGAGGATTGTTTTAGTGATTTGAAGTTTCAAAAATGCTAATCTCATGAGAAACAACACAGTGTGAGGATATTTCCATCCAAATAGATGACACCCTTAAGATGATGTTGCTGGGGGAGCATTCTTGGATCCTCCATAAACATTCTAAATTTATTGCAGAGCGATTGCAGTGGAATCCCCTGCTCTGTTTCGCCAAATCGGTGCCTGATGATCAGTACTTTATATGCTCTCCCCTTCTCCTGATCAAATTTATTTCCTGAGAACTCTTCTCGAACACTTGCTTTCGTACCCCATATTTTCTGGTGAATCGTTATTTTTGCTAAGTGCACATCCTCCTTGATGTTTTTTTAACAAATACAGCAATAATATCACAATGTTCTGGCTGAGCTTTTGGCAAATGTGATTTATTCATATTTGAAAAAAAATCGAGTGATAATTACTTAAGTTATTTTAGTGTTGAAAATAAATGTCCCGAGCCCGAGCCAAATATGGCGGAGCCCAAAGGTTCCGTGGAACACAGTTTGATAATTGCTACATCATTGTAATGTTTTCTACTTGTTTCGAACTTGTAAAAATTTAACTGTCGTTATTGAAGGTCCATAATATTAGTTTAGAAAATTTTATGTGGGCCTCAGAATGTATTTTTTCTGGTGCGAGGACTTCAGTTTGGAAAGTTTGGGAACCTCGAATGTATATAATGTAAGCACTATACTGGTATAAAAGACTAAAGAGCTTAGTTTTTTGTTTTAGTGTGATAGCTACCAAAACCTTATCTTTGAGTTTGTTTGGTATGTTCCAAGCTTTGCTATGTAATTATTAAAAAAATTAAGTTTTGTATATCTCTTTTAAACTGTTTTAAGATTACCGATGCTTATTCTGTAATATACAGACAGCACAATTAAGATCGGAAGTATATTTTCGACAGCAAAAGTTTCTTAAATAATTTTCATCTATTTAGCCTATATGCAAAGTTGTTAACTATTTGCACCTGTCACTTTAGTTAGATATTATCAAAACTTACAAAATAACACAAATAATATAATTAAATGTTATCAATGTTGACCACAAGTGCTGGATTAAGGGGGCATAACCCAGGTTAGGACTCCTAGATAATCAACTATCTTATACAAAATGTCAAGAATAAACCTATAGGCCTAGTTTTAATAAAATAGTACCATCAAAGTGCAAAAACCATAATTGCACACTATCTCAAGCCTAGGGAGTCGAACTGGAACCCAGAGCTGGAATTAACAGTTATTTTTAAGGAACCAAAACCGGTATAGGAACCCTTAAAATAAATTCAATTAGAACTGGAATAGATAAACAAGTTTAGATAAAAAAATGATTTTATTGATTCTTAAAGATTCTAATTTCTAAAAACCTATTTTTAATAATTTCATTCTATTCCCTATTTTAATTTAAAAATTTACAAAATGATTATTGGGCCCCAAATTTGATAAGTATCTCTCGACGTCTTTCATTTGACATGGTTGACCACAAAAAATGTATTTTTAAATAGCCTAAAAGTTTCTTGTTTCCAGAAGTATACCTAGAGTACACTATTATTGTAAAATGCCAGGTTCACAATAAACTTAAAGCGTTCACTTAACTTTCACATAACATAACAGTTCTTCTCATGTTTTTAAATGGATGCCATCATGATGCAGTTAGCTTACCATTCAATTAACTTAAAGAAATGCCCAGGGGAAAACTTTTCACGTTAAATGCTTGTTCAGTGAAGGGTACCACTTGCTATAGCGAGCCAATCATTTTGCAAGTCACATCAACATGGCTTTTTTAGTGTTTATGAAATGCAGACATCTTCGTTATTGTTTGTCCGTGTCTCACGAACAATGAAATGTCTTGTAGCCTCTCGTTACTCTATTTGGTACATCCAGTAAATCCTTGATTGCAAATACTTGCAAGTCGTCACCCGAGAATGCAAGTCCAATTTTTCACTTTTGTGTAAAAGAGCATTGAAGTTTGACCTTGTGTATAAAACCAATGTTACAAGATGACAACTCGAGTTTGTATCTTCTTAAGTATTTTTATAGTAGTCTCAATTTCACCGCAGGTGAATCATATGTATTCTAAATAAACGTAAACACCAAATATCTCAAATTTAACAATTTAGGAGATAGAACACTTGCATTCTCGGGTGACGAAGTGTAAGAAAAGGCGGCAGCCTTCCCGGCGCCATTAAAGTCTATTATTATTATTATTACTTGCAGCATAATCAAGCCCTAAATGCTTGGGTTTCATTTTAGTAAACAATTTGTTTTCAAACATTCCATATTTATTGTCTGTGTTTTGCTAGAGTTGTTACGTTAAGTGAATACAGATCAGACACTAGTTTCTTTACGTTTAGCAAACCTTAAGTTGACGTTACATTACATGAATGCTAATTTGATCATGATACCGGTATAGGTTCTGTAAACAATTCCTTTTTAATTTGGGGGAAAAAAAGTATTTTATTTAGTTACCACCTCTGTTATCTAATGGTCAGAGCTCCCGACTACAGTTCCAGAGTTCCCGGGTTTGATGCTTGGCGTTTCCAAAAATTTTCTGTGAAGCAGTGGGTCTGGAACGAGGTCAGATCAACCTTGTGAGGACAAATAAGTAGCAGCAGCTCCGGTTTAGAAAACTGAGATTAATGGCCGGAGGGTTTGTTGTGCTGACCATATGACACACACTATCCACAAATGTTGGCACTATCATCGCTAAAGGCGACAGAAATATAGCTCACTTGTGGACTCACACTATAGAGTTTTTGTTTACCTAGTATGTTGGCTGCATTGGAGATAGATTTTCCGCCCTTTCCCAATACTGGAACAATCTTTTCAAACAAATCTCTCTTCCTCTTCCTGAGGTTAGTTATCCTATTGCCAGTTTTTCCTTGAATGTTTATTTTAAGTCTTAAGGCCAGCAAAATGTATTAATCATTACTTTTATTTTTTGTTTCTATGTCTGGATGATAATCATTTGAATACAGGGTGGGGCAGAAAGTATTGACACATTTAATACTACTCACTATATCTTTACCGTTTTGGTTCAAACTAAACTTAAAATGACAACAAAAGTTGGAAAAGTTTTTAAATAGTATTGAAGTATTAATTTTTTCCAAACAATGCCGGTAAGAAATTTACTATTATATAAAACATATTGTTGTATGTGCTTCTAAAATCTTGACATTACCTTGCACAATGTATTTTGTTTAATTGTTTTGCTACTGATTTGTTCTTGGACAAGTCGCGTAAACATGCCTCACAAGAAAATATTGGTGCAGCCACCTGAGTTGGGTGTCAGGTTTGAGTATGACGAGAGTCATGTTTACGCGACTCGCCCAATAACCATTCAGGAACTTTAAAGAATTGCGGTAGAAGCCGAAGCAATTCAACAAAAGACATTATGTAAAATCGTGTCAAGTTTCGAGGAGCTCATACAACAATGTAGGCCCATTGCATATAGTGATGATTGTTTAAAAAAAAAATATTATTTTGTTGTTGTTTAAGTTTAATTTGAAGAATTTAGTTGTTAAAATAGTAAAAATAAAAATGTAAATTAATGGGGGGTAAAAATAAGTTTACATTTTGAGAAATTGTATCCGCATTTGTATGGAGGTAGGGGGGGGATTTTTTTAATTTTTTTCGTATACCTTCGACCATTGTTGTGGGATATTAATTTCTGTGTGAAACTTAAGACATTTGAAAATTTAAGATGGGGATGCAGGGAACGCGAGTGATGGTAAGTATTTTTGCAGTTTTTATAGCAAAATATTTGTCAAAATAAATAAAAAATTACTTTTATACAAAATGTTGACCCCAAAAAGTTTTTCGATAAAAACTGTAAAAACACTGTCCTTTTATAGTGTTCCATGCATCCTCACCTTAAATAAATAAAATCACGGTAGTTAACAAATGATGATATTTTTAGTCTAATATAAATGTAATATATTAAAACTACAATTCTCTCTTCATTTTGTGTACTAATTCAAATAACACTTTATTTTTTTAAATGTAATACGACACATTAGCTGTCTGTAGCATAGTCTGCCTACCAAATCAAGAGTCTAGAGTTAAATTCCTGACATAGCTAAAAAAAATGTATCATTTGAGAAATTTTGGTTTCCCCTTTTCACAATGATAAATTAATGGCCGGGGTCTGGATGTTGTGTTCTAGATTTAAGTTTGTTTAAAAGTTGTGCTCCGATATAATCAGTCTGTTTAGAAGGTCCAAAAAGTGTAAGTTAAATAGCTTTAAAAAAAATATTATTACAACTAAAGAGAGATAAAACTTGGTTCTGTAGCAGCATGGTCTCAGGCATGACTCGTGTTAAACTAAACTACCGTTGACAGGGAGACTGGAGTTCGAATCCTTTTTCTAAAATTATTTTCCACTCTATCTCCACACAAATGCGGGTAAACTTCCTCTAAATTCAACCTTCCTCATTAATGTAACTAGTACACATACTTATAACCTGTACAAGTAATGAGACGCGGTATTAAAACAAATAAACAGGTTTATTTAAGAAGATTATCCCATTTAATTCATCTCTCAATTATGAAACAAATTAGGTTAAATTTTATTGCTGTTCATACAATAATTAAAAAATAATTTTAAAGTAATTAATTGAGCTCGCCAAAGGACGGGGCATTAAGAATCAAAACATTCAAAAAAATAATCCATGGTAAACGGGTAGAGATACTTCTACGTCACGTCACTATACATCGCCCTCCCCCTACACACAGAAACATGTGATTGCATCACGGTCATGTGTCGTTATTAACATCTATGATTTAGCTCACCGTTAAATATTATAATTGTTTAACCAAACTCACCTAATCATAATTAAAAAGTAGGCCTAATGTTTCAACACCTACCGTGAATATAAGGATTTATAATAAAAACTAATTAAAAACTCGTTAAATTAACATGAAAGATGTGCTCAAGTATTATTGTCTCATATCATTATTAATAATCAAGTAATAATATGGTATATTGTTCGACCATTTAAGCAAGTTAAAATAAGGGGTGTGTCCTTGATATTAACGCCAGCTGAAAGATCTCCGACTATTCGCGTCTTTGTTCTTCATAAAATGGCCGCCAAGGTCATGTAGGTTCGCAATTCCAACACTTAACATTACCGTATTTTACAACTCTTTACCTGATAAACCAAACGTATCGCTATTGGTTCAATTGTTTTAATTAGCACGATCATATGCTAATTAATTTTACTTATAATAAAATAGTACCCCCTATTTTAACCAGAATTAAAGAAACTGATAGTTTTTAAAATATTCCTATAAAGCTTCAATTTTCCTTGTCACCCAATACGTTTAATATCATGTTCAAACACGTTTGTTTATACCTCGAAGCTACAGTTTCTCCAATTTAAATACTATACTGTAGATTACACTTATTTCCACCAATAACCAATAGGCCTTAATTTTTTTTAAATAGCTCAATTACACAAAATATTCAAATTCCTAATAAAAGTCCTTTCTAATTAAAAAGTGCCAAGCCTTGCTTAAGGATCAAATAAATCTATAATAAATAAATTACCATACTCTTATTCTAATCTTAATGATTACACATGGTTTTAAACAAAATGATTTAGGATTCATGGGGAAATATATGCATTATTTACACAACCTGATGTTTCAGGAGTGAAAATACATGTTTGAATCAGCGTACTTGATTCTTTAGCTCTCTATAACTTTTCCCTCTATCCAAAGACCTATTTAAATCTCTCAAATAATGTCCAAATTTTACAATCAGTTACTTTCCAAAATTCCAAGTGTGGATCAACCCTGAAATTAATCAATGGAGTATTCCAAATACATTAATCATTGTCCACACATATTGTAACACAGAAACCGATTTAAGGTGCCTCCTGGTAAAATAGAATTTGGTTTTGCCTTCGATAAATTTGAAAAGTTTATCAGTACCGTACTGGAATTAAATATCACAGCCTTGGCTTAACATGACCCCCCCACCCCCATCAACAGGACAGGGTTATTTAGAAGATTCCTAAATAGTCCACTCGGGGCCAGAGCTCCACATTTTAGTTTATCAAACTCCATTAAACTGAATAAAACATTTGGGTTCTGTAAATAGAGTTTTACTTTTTTTTAAATATATGTTATGGGAAGATGTATAATGTCGAGATTACGAGATTAGCCGAAGATGTCAACATCACAAGTGCAAGTGGATTAAGTCGGAAGTTAAATAAAGTAATTTATCTCAAATTCGACCTTATCCAGATATTCTCAACATTAGCCAGCAAGACTTGGATAACATTTAATATCATTTATGAAACTAATCACGTTTCAATACGGATTGTATTTTGGAACATTTTTTCGATCTGGGATCTGAAATTGGATCGTGGCAATGCACTAACATTCAAAATGCCTCAATGTGTTGCTTTCTTTTCCAGTGATGTAGCCTAACCTAACTTAAAACTAACCTAGATCCAAGAATTCAATACTGTCTAAGTGCGGATGGATAATCTCAATATTATCCGGATAAACTTGGAAAAACATGATTCAATCATCCTTAACTTAACATTATCCACATATTTTGGATGTTAACATTATCTGTAGCATATATACATATATAAATTGCATCATGCATCAATAACTTTTGGGGTACAAAGTCTAAGAGAAATTATAGCTGGTGGTACTCTAACAAAAAAAGAAGCTAAACATCAACCACCGTTCAAGACCATTTAGCCACTGAAATGGGTCTAAATTATTTCAAGCTTGTCTTGTTCTTACATGGGCATCTTGACCTTCAATAAGAGGGACTGTTGCAAATTGAAGAGTCAATACACCATGCTACTACACATATTTA
Organism: Timema bartmani; assembly: GCA_902151455.1. NCBI lineage: Eukaryota > Metazoa > Arthropoda > Insecta > Phasmatodea > Timematidae > Timema > Timema bartmani. Next base: position 44,122 of record CABFWB010004942.1, read on the forward strand.
CCATTCAGTGGTGCGTACACAAAACATAATAACTGTCAAACTAAACATACAGGTATGGTTCGTGGGCAATTAAAATCAACGCTTCTCTTTCTTGTGTTCTGTATCTTACTAACCACCCGATGGATTGGCGGCTGAGAAATATAGGAGCTAAGAATACACGTGTCAGGGAATCAAACCCCAACCTAACAATCGCAAACCAGACTAGACAAACAGTTAACATCTATTTTGGTATAAGATCACATTCAAAACAAATTGTATTAGATGACAAGGTAATCTGGGTTTGAATCCCGGTGAGGTTTACTTAACTTATTTCATTTAAGCTGTATAACTTTCTATTAGTTCGGGTTCATACACACATTTTGTCTAGGCTACTAATTACTGTGTTAGGGATGATTAAGATTGAATTTAAAGCATGTGTACACAAGAGTTGTGTGAAGAGAGTCGAAAATCCAACTTCAGCACACCTAGAGTTCGAACCCTGATCTACCAGACATCGGCACTTAGTTTATTGCACGAGTAACACCCTATACCATAAGACAACCAAGCAATTTAAGTTTTTTTTATTCCATAAATGGTTCTTCAGCCTACCTCCAGACAGGTGCGGGTACCTTTATTTCATACCAGAATCCTGCCATACAGTAGTATTTTGCTAGGATAAAACAGCTTTCTAGACCTCAGACTACCGTTCTGCAAGGCCTTTTATCCAACAAAAATACTATTATATAGTAGGATTCTGGTATGAAATAAGGCCTTCTTGGACGGGCTTCCTACCAAGATCAAGGTATCTGTTGAATGCTCCAATTAAAGTTACACTGCCAATGAAATAAGCTTTTTAACCAAATCCCCCTAAAAAATGAGAATTCAAAAATTTCACAATCTGCTAAATTAGACCTTTTGCCAGAACATGACTTTGCACATAAATAGCGTAGTTTTATAAAAAAAAAACTTTTTTAACTTTGGTTAGGTTTTTTTCTAAGAAAATCCACTATATTTGAGAAAAAAAAATATCTTGGCACTCGTGGTTCGTATTCAATCCGGCAACTTGAAACAAGGTTATATTCACTTCTTCATAGTATCAGCTGGCGGAGATGTCTATTATGAAGAGAAGCCCTGCCCTGGAAGAGAAATCCGAGATGCTAAAAGTTCTGGTTTATCATTCGGGAGCCCCACGGAGTGGAATAAAATGTCTTGAGGCTTTGGTACAGCTTTTTTTCAATGGGTGTGACGCAGGAGTTTAGTCACAGTACAAAGAGAAGCGAGAAAAAATTTAATCTTTAAAACTTGAATCAACACTTATTTTTTTAAATAATAAAATAATTCCAAACCCTTCCTTCACCTCTGACAAGAAGTGTATTAGTCACAACTTGTGAATGTGAGGCCTCCACCGTGGTTCGGATCCCACGTTAAACTGTAGGTCCACCATTTCATCTCACAATCACCCTACCATTACACATTAGCGTAAGTGCGTACAGCCCGAACGAGTAGCAAGACGCGGTGCTAATAATAATAATAAAATCATTAAATATTTTAGCTGCTGAATTTTTTTCAAGACTCGTAATACTCAACCGTGAATTTAAAGGGTGAAACACACTGCTCTAGTAGAGCTGGAATAAATGTACCATGGACAGGGTCGCTATTTTTTTATTTACAGGTACCCAATTCCATGTTTTTTCCAGGCAACTTAGATTGAACAAATTTAATTTTTCATGAAAAACAAGGTGTGGAGATAATTAACTTGTTTAGAACATGATGGTTTAATATTGATGGGGAAATTAATCTTCTGTCTCTTCACAACCCTTGTTTAAGGGGTATTAAGACACGTTTGAATCGGCGTGCTTAATTCAGTTCACTTTGTCTGTCCAAGGATCTAAGCAAATCACTACTTAATCTAAAGTTGTTCTAAACTTTAGCTTAGTATTTTGCAACGCTATAATAATTATGGAGAAATTATACTAAATTTTAATCACTTAGGTTAAGTTAGTTACCAGTAGTTTTTTTATCACTGCGTCTTACTACCTGTTCAGGTAACACACATATATAACTAGTCTACTGGGGTTTAAATGTGGAAGGAGAGTGTGAAACATTTTTGGAAAAAATCACCCTTAGTTAAGCCAACTAGGATTCAAACCCTTGATATCCCTGTCATCAGCAGGTCAGAAGTTAATTACTAACAAATTAATTAATAATCCTATTAAGAGTGTGAGTGGTCAGATTACAAAATAAAAAACTACCAAACATTTTAAAGTATTACTAAATCTATATAACCCGCTTCAGTGACCGCATGGTCTAGCGCGCTATTATCGTGTTAAACTAGACTGCCAAAGACAGGGTCCAATCCTGGTCGGGTGGTTTCCTTAAATAGTTTTCCATTCTCCTTTCTCTCAATTAGGTCATCCTAATCCCTAAGCCGTTACTATAATTAGAACAAAGGTGTAACCCAAACAGGTATAGGATGTGGTGCTTAAAAATATCTATATGACGTTGTGTAATGATTTCAAACCATGGGTTTCCAAAGTAAAATTTTTGACAGCAGCTGTGTTCAGTGATGACAGTTGTTAAGCCGTCTTTGCTATTCTACATTAATGGTCATATGCATATGATTATTCATATGGTGAGCTAAGCATTCAAATTTTAATACAAATAAACATACAAACAGCTATAAAAGTTATTATATCTACTTTTGATGTATTCACACATCAAGTCATGTGATCTATAGATACAATTTTAAATATAGGTGTTTATTATATATAGCTTAAAAATAAAAACTAATAATAAAGTAAAAGTAAAATGTTATCACTGTTGGCCATGATTAAATTTTTGTATTTTATAAATGGATCTTCTAGTAAAAAATGAACTAGTTTTTCTATTAAGTTATTACATGAATAAATTGTGCCTATGTTTAGAATCCATTAAGAACTACTAAGTTGATATTTCTCCTCAAAGCCAATGTTTCGATTAATGAAGTCAGTGGGGTTATAGAGCATGTTTTGGCCTAGCTTTCTAAGTGCTTGTGTAGCCTAATTCAAGTGGTGTTTAGGCATGTTATATATTAAGAGCCGTACATGCAAGAACATATGAATGCCTAGTGGACGTCCCGAGCACACTATCGCTCCACTTTTTAACCTATGGCGACTGACGCAAGCAAACCCCACGCTAGTGTCCACAAATCATCTGCTTAGTCAAGTTCTTGCGTACAGCCCTAAGTATTCTTAACAAATAACCACTTATACGCCCCTCCCCCTGTTCACTCTCTGAAATGAAATGTAAATTGATTACTATGGTGTCAAGCTCTGAGGCAACGACAGTCATATATCATAATGAAACTAAAACATAGGCTTAACTAATAAACCCACTAAAAGCATATAAAACTATACAAATGTTAAGGGGTTTAGTTTTTTTTTTACTTCGATGTTCCTGTTACTAATCGGTTAAATAAAGCACTTATTTCAGTATGTAATTATTAATATCTAACTTTACTTAACGACAAAATGGCTTCTTTTTAATCCAGGCCACTATTAACATAGGAATAGAATAAATGACAACTTTGAATATAATAATTTGACTAATTTGCAAATGTATTCAAGAATGAGGTTTATTAGTACTAAAGAAAATAATCTGTGATAATTTTAAAAAAGGGATTATAAACCCTTGACACACTAAATTTGACAAACGCTGTTTAATCAAATTAAATTAGTGACAAATGCTACTTATTCAACCAAGTAAAAGTAGATTATCTCTGTTTTGCATTAGTCTATTCATAATTACAATAGGACAGCCTCTCAATAAGGTTAACATATTTCAACCCTCTGGTTAGCAATTTAATACCAAAGTGAATGTTTTATTGCCAAAAGTTTGTTTGTCTCAAGTCTAAATAACCAATTGTGTATGTTCTTAACTCAATTTACCAAGTGAAAGAATGGTATATGTACCTAGTTTACAATGTAAAACTTATTAGGCCTACATAAATTACATGTCCTAAATTTTCTAAAGCCTATTGTTTTGAAAAAGTGTGTAACCTTTTATTTTAGTGTTTTGTGATGATCACATATCAACTAATGAATTTAAATGGATTGATAATGACAGTTTAACTAAATCAAATTCGTAAATGATTAATGTGAAGTCAAACTTTAGGCTAAAATTGCAAAAATGGGTACATCTTAAAAATTCAAAGTTTCAGTAATCAAAGATACCTACATAAGTGAAGTACACTTACCAAGCAACATTTTGGTGGAACACAAATTATTATGGCGATTTTTGGACGAATTTGCAAATGTAAACAAAGAAGCATGGCCTAATGTCACTTTACTTTACTTGTATTTAAACTAAAAAAGAATTGAAGTGCCACAGTTTGATTGAAGGTAAAGACGAGGCTAATCATTTTAAACATAAGTAAAACTCAAAAAACCATTAATACCACAAAAAACGCACTATATAATTACTAAATACTTTAGTCAGATGCTTCCTAGATACCATTCCTCGTTTTGAAAGTCGATTTACGGACGTAAGTATTTAGGAAAATCAAAGCGGGCGTGTCATGACTGTCAAACAACCTGTGGGGGATGTAATACAATAATAAAATGCTTGTAAAATACTTGATATTATTAAAATAAAAAATAAAATCTTACCTCTGGCATCTTAAACGAAAACGTTCGCCTTAGAAGTCTCGTAATATAGTTTTGTACCAAATTAATTAAAACTATTTTGCATCACAAATAACAAAAGTCTATTTAACTTTCTTAATAACAATTTTCCTTGGCGACAAAATCACGTAGAATTAAATGAAAGAGCAACGAAGTCGTTTTCAGTTGCCACTCCATCACACCAAGTTGGCTGCCATTTGTGAAAACTGTTCACGGCGAACACGGGGAGAAAGTTAAGTTTAATACACATTGATTTATCCAAATATATTAAATAACTGCATTTAAAACAAAAAAGAAACTTTAATAATTAATATAAAGTTGTTTACGCTCGCGTGTACACACATTTACAAACTTAAAAAGTGATACGCGTCTTCCAAAACTAACAGGGCTGCTGTACAAGCCGCCATATTGCCTTCTTCCTCACACACCAGATTACCCAGAATGCTTCGCGGACGTTACGTGCCAGACTTGAATACTGCATTTACTCTAAAATACGCTCATGCTCAGATAAAACAAGATGGACATTCCTAACATCAAAGGAAATAATGTATAAATAATATATAAAAAATATTTTACACCTGGGTTCAACATAATCTAGTAAAAAACTAGAAATGTTGAAAATCACCCTCAAAAAAATGTTAATTCTCATTGTTTGACCCTTAATAAATTAATTTATAGCAACTTGCAGCTGAAAAATCAATACTGGACCCATAGGCTCTAAAAGGAAGCTTTACACAAAATTAAGAAGTTGTCTTGAAGAAGCTGCTAGACCACCAAAGTTCAACAAAAATATTTTACATTAGGATAGGAATTCAGGGGTAAATAAAACAGACAAATTAAAGAAATTGCTTTAATTTACACATAAGACAATTTAAACATACTATATAACACTCACTTTACCATTGACTGATACCTCAGCAAATTATTTAAATGTACAAGCTGTATTCAAAAAGGTTAAAAGTTTTCTTTGTAAGACATGGATGATTTTATTTATTTTAACTTTATGTTAATGAAAAATAAAAATGAATGCTCAAGACCATCTCAGGGTATTATCAGTGTATATTAATTAATTGTAAAGAATATTATTATCTCAAGGAACCCTCTAATAAGGCATTAAAACAATGGCTAGTACATAGACAATGTCAGAGCTATTTGGCCTAAAAAAACTTACTCCATGAGGCTATGCACAAATATGTGAGAAAATAGGTAAATGATGGAGTACAGAATATTGTATAGCCAACACGCCAAACAAACGATTTGATACAACCCTCTCTATAAAAGAAAGCTGTTTTACTAATTTTAACTTGACTCTAAGATAGTGTCAAAGAGTTTAATTTTCATGGAAACTTAAATAAGAATAAATTTCAAGAAACTACACAAGTTTCCTCAAAAATCTGAAAATTTATTCACAATAAATTTAGCAGAAATGTGAGAAATGATACTACCCCAAGATTTTTTTCATGGCAATATTTACCAACTTTACTGTCGATAATTGTCAAAAGTATACCAACACGCTAAAGAAATAATACATATAATATCCGCAAGGGTTGTGTAATAGTACAGGTGAGCTTTCTTGTTGCCTTTAATGAAGAAAAAACCTTTAATATCAGGTTGAATGTATTATTATTAGAGAGATTTTATTTTCAAAAGATTTAATATTTAAGTCACCAATGATAATAAATCGATTTTTAAAGAGAGTATATATATATTCATTATTTATTTTGCATACTTCAAGAAAACCTTTTTTAAAGATTATTCGAATACAGCCCAGAAAGTTTTTGGTTTTTTAAAGATTATTCGAATACAGCCCAGAAAGTTTTTGGTTTTTTAAAGTCTCCTTCGTTTACGAGCTCTTGGCGGGTTCCACGAGACTGGAGTGCTGTCCGTTATCGAGATGATATTCAGGCCGCCCATTTGAAGTCCTTTGATAGCAGACTGAAAACAAAAGTAAGTGTAAAAATGTACCCACCTTTCATTGGAAGCGCCATAAACCTATTATTAGTGGAAGGTGAAAAACAAAAATTTAATAATTAGTTATGAGAAAATAATAATTAATATTAGAGCTGTGTCAGTAAAACAAATCTGCATGTACATACAAATAAATATCAAAATATCCATGAATTATCCTGAAATAAACTAGTGGAATACTTATAAATATCTTAGTTTTGATAAACTATTTCGGTGGAGATGAATGAACATATTCGGATTAAAAGTCTACTGGAATGTTAAATAGAAAAATAAATGTGCCTTCACCATTTCTGTGGCGTGAGCATTGAACAATGCCTGTGTTTTAACCTAACGTTCTCTCCTGGTGCGGGCGGGCATGATTCATGTTTCATTGCAATGAACCATCGTGCTTTTAGCCAGTCCGAACACTTAATATTAAATCTGATAGAAAGATACAAGATCAATACTATACTATGACCATGCATAATTAATAAATGAGAAAAAAAATGAGTAGCAAAAATATTTGCTGGGTAAGAGTATAAGAGTAGCAAAAATATTTGCTGGGTAAGAGTATAAGAGTATAAAAATGGCTTCCGGGCCTATAAATAAAGCTGTAAGTTGAACGTGTGTCAGGGAATGGGTAAATAAAATCAACATTTGTATTGAATGAAAATTATATAAACATTAGTAAAATTTAGATATCAAGCTATCGAATTAATAGATCGACTAACTTTAAATTACAATATTCCCTCAAATATACAACCACATAAATATTGAATTTACATTCCCAAATTTTAGTGGCAAAACTGAAACAATCAACCTCGTCGAGTTACCACTGGCTCGATACAGGCTTGTCGAGTTACCACTGGCTCGATACAGGCTTGTCGAGTTACCACTGGCTCGATACAGACTTGTCGAGTTACCACTGGCTCGATACAGACTTGTCGAGTTACCACTGGCTCGATACAGACTTGTAGAGTTACCACTGGCTCGATACAGACTTGTAGAGTTACCACTGGCTCGATA
>CABFWB010004943.1:0-29348 GCA_902151455.1 Timema bartmani
TGGCAATCAGATAAATCTGTGCCAGGACCGAGGATTGAACCCCGGACCCCCAGCACAGAAGTCTGACACCTTACCCCTAGGCCACCAGGTCACCGAGTAGATGATAATAATGACAATTTTACACATAATAATATAGACTTAATATCAGAACTCATTAAAAAAACAAAAAGCAACATTCTCATGAATAGAATTTGAACTAAAAGGAGGAAACCCATTATGTATGATCAGCCGGCACACCCGCTTCGGTGGATGCGTGTCCTAGCGCGGCTAAACTTCTTCTAGAAATAACCTTCCTCATCCCTAACACACTAGCGTAATTAGCACATAATATGCATATAACGCGAACGCGTAGTAAGACGTGGTGCTAAAAAACACAAACACACAGCCGGCACTGCGCGGAATGGCTTGAATGTTTTTCCGAGAGTTAATTGTGTTTGCCTCGAATGTCTATTACGTCTGTGACCATAAGGAGGTGAAGTTGTTAGTGTATAACACGCAATTTTGTGTCAAACGAAATTATAAGAAAATTTGTGTTTTATCATTTAATAGAGCTGAGAAAAGATGATGGAATTCACCATATTCCATCCTCTTCTTAAATATTTCATGCACCCAGAAACTGTGTTCATGGCACTTTTTGTTCATGCTCTTCCTCCTACACACTAACTTCACCTACAACAATTATCTCCTCTTTGGATGATCGCTCCATTGAAACTGGGACTTGAATTGAGTTTCTACAAACGTTATGATCCGGGTCTGTGCTAGCCGTTCATAGTGGGTTAACTACGAGTCTTGCTGTGCCTGCTGTTCATAGTGGGTTAACTACGAGTCTTGCCGTGCCTGCTGTTCATAGTGGGTTAACTACGAGTTTTGCGGTGCCTGCTGTTCATAGTGGGTTAACTACGAGTTTTGCCGTGCCTGCTGCTCATAGTGGGTTAACTACGAGTCTTGCCGTGCCTGCTGTTCATAGTGGGTTAACTACGAGTCTTGCCGTGCCTGCTGTCCATAGTGGGTTAACTACGAGTCTTGCCGTGTCTGCTGTTCATAGTGGGTTAACTACGAGTATTGCCGTGCCTGCTGCTCATAGTGGGTTAATTACGAGTATTGCCGTGCCTGCTGCTCATAGTGGGTTTCCTCCTTAACTCCAAAAAATGAATGCAAATCCACGTCCTCCATACTCGATATTAGATCCAGAAACTAGTACAGACTCACCTTCGGCATCAAATGGAGTACGATTAGTGTCTGCCATACAAGACGCAATTCAAACCATTCTTAGAGTTATAACACTAAAACAAACAATACTGATATCTAAACAATTCTAACAAGTAAGCCCGCATCCAAGAACGAGAATAACTAAAAGGGAAGGGTGAGTGAGAAGTGAAGTGGCGTTGATCTGCTCTGCTTTTCTTTGCTCTGCTATTGGGCCGTCTGCACGAACAAACCCTATTAGATAGTAAATCAACACCACTTCACTTCTCACTCACCCTTCGCTTTACTCATCCTCGTTCTTGCATACGGCCTATAGTTGTAGCCACTTTTTTTTTTCTTTATGAATTCCATTATTTTGACTATTTGAAAGAAGATAATCTTGACCACTGTTTTGTCACATTTATTCAATTCATTATACCAGAACTAAGCACGCTGCCAACTTTTAGCGAAATATCTTAACATTGAGGTTTTTATGGTTTGAATTGAAGTTATAAAGCTCTAAAACTACTAAATTAATCCTAAACCATCTTGGGATTTTCTCTTGTGAAAATATTTTTAAAAAAATCACTATTTGTTGTATGAGGGATGTGTGTGTGTGTGTGTGTATATATATATATATACATATGTATATGTTTCTAGAATGTGTGTGTGTGTGTGTATATATATATATATATATATATACATATGTATATGTTTCTAGCCATTTAACTTGGTCTTGGCGACAATTCGTGTGAAACGTCGTTGAAAAAGAATTAATTTTCACCTTTTCGTCATTTTAAAATAAACAAACTATAAACCCTTAAATTTAAGGCTTTTAATCCTATGAGACATATCTTGCCATTTAACATACCACTTCTTAAATAACTCGGGATTTTGGGACGTTTACTACGTATCTCAGCGCATCGGTAGACGGCCCCCTTAGTGGTAAATGCATAGTACAGTCCATTCGCCATAGGAGTGGTGTTAAGTGACAATTAAAAAAAATCCATATCAACTCTCATGTATCCATTTGCAAGACCACAGTAAAAAAATGTTGACCTAGTGTCACTTTTTTTTTTTAGTTATTTGTTCTACGCGCTTTTACATTCTTGAAATACGAACTTATGAAACAACCCGTTTATATAATTATAGAGAGAGAAATGGATTCTGTAGTTCACTTAAAAGTATTTTACAAACAATATATTCTCTTCACAAAGTAAGATGACTAACCAGCTGAAATCAAGTAAAGTGACGAACTAGCAGAAAAAAGTGTGGTTGATGACGTCATACAGTATTCGGTTGTGTTCATGAGCATGCCTTTACAACAGAAAAACGTTTCACTATGAAACCAATGTTTTGGGTGTCTTCTTTTCCGAAGTTAAAAAAACATTTATTTATTTAGTTGGCCAGTTATAATAAGATACAAGTGTGATTATAGTAATTTTTAACTTATTATTTAATCCCCTAATATAATATCTCTTGTTGCCAAAATCGCAAAACAAAAAACATAATGTTTTTTTTAATATGTGTTTGTTCTTTCAGTAAGTTATTAAAAAGTAAACTATACACTTATCCTAAGGGAAATATTTTTATAAGCGTTTACTATCATTTTTGAATAATAAAAAAGTATTACTAATAAAATAATAGTTATTTCCACATTAGTGTCTTTCAAGCATTGTTAACAAAAAAACACTTCTGCTGGTTGTCAGTTACTACCACTCCAGTGGCGAATGGGCTGTACAGTAGTATAGGGCTGTTTTATAATCTGACGGTCTAATATATAAACAGTGTTTTTAAAATTTATTTTTAACATCTGTGAAACTGTAATCATCAATGATGATCATGTAATCATGAATGATATGTTTACATTATAATTACGTTATTTATGAAACTAGATATTTTATAAGATCCTGTCAAATCCCTTTCTTTTGTCGTCTACATGTTGTTATGACACAGCAGCAAATATTTGAGACTATAGTTATTAAGGTAGGAATGAATTAGATTATTTATGCTATGCGGCACTTTATGGCGGTAGGGTCGTAAAGAGACTCTTTCAATCCCTAATGGGAGCAGAATTTTTTTAAATAAAATAATATCGAATACCTTGACGCAAAGATAGTGTGTTTGAATCGAAACTTTACAGTAATAATAATAATAATAATAATAATGATATAGGTTCAAGATGGCTTTGTTTATTTTAGTTCATCTGTCTGATAGGTTGTTAACTGCTAGATCTAATTCCATCCAAAGGTTAAGGAGTTAAGGATGAGGAAGGAAGTTTAGAGGAAGTTCACTGATAGTGTCGCTTAGACAGGATTTCATCCATCTGAGATTTAAACCCCTACCCATCCTTGAACGGCAACCATATGGAATTCGAGCTTAACTTCTAAGACTCCGAGGACACATCTGATATCTAGGATAATGTCATAGTTCAAGCTATGTCTTAACTTTAAACTATTAATCTTTTCCTCAATAAACCTCACACATTCCCTTCCAATAATAATAATGGCGTGTCTGGACATCATCACTCTGTGGCTCAGTTTGCAGAAAGATTAGCCAGTACTAATGTACCGTTACCCAGGGGACGCCCGAATGTACCTATCATACATCGTTTCCGTGGAGCCTCTTTCCATGTCCCGGTAAGGTGAGAGGAGTATGATAGTGAATATGACGGGGTAGAGCAAATTAAGCTCTTAACCTAACTCAAGCTTAATTAACCAAACCCTAATGACCATGGAAACTATTACCCTTTCAAATAATGATCCCATGGTGCCAGCCGGGAATTGAACCCGGCACCTCTAGGTCAACATACAAGAGCTCTGACCACTCACTATACCATCTGGACTTCGTGGATCAATGTCAGGGCTTCTAACACTACCAATGCGTGGATGATCAAACCGACGACCAACCAATGACATTGTTATTAGTTTACTTTATCTGGATGGTCCATCTTCACCAGAACAGAAGCTGTTGGACTATTATTATTATTATTATTATTATTATTATTTGAAGTATTTAATGCGCACTTTCTAAACCTACTGATTATATCAGCACATGACTCAACTTAAATCTCAAACAGATACACAATCAATTCCCGGCCGTTAATTTATCACCTTGAAAGCTTTCTCCAATCATGCATTTTTCAGCCATGCTTGTAATCGAATCTGGGACCCTCAGCTCAGTAGGCAAACAGGATACCAACTTGGCCAAAGTGTCGGACTGCAACTGTTTTATTGTTCACTCTTTCTGAGCAGGATCAACTATTTTAATTTTTAATGTGAATATCTTATTATATACAATTAGAATTAAACAATTAAAAATGCCTCTTAGCTGAGACATACTACGTTTAATGTGGGTTGGAAGGGAACGCAAGTTAGGAGCCGTGGTTTTAAATGTTTATAACAAAAAACAATTTGGCCAAAATAGATAAAACATTGCTACAGTAGACACACACACACACACACACACACACATATATATATATATATATGCGTATACATGGTGTTCGGAAACTCAAGTCCCAAACTGCAAACTATGCTAATACCACTAAATTGGGCTCAAAGTTTCGGCGCACAGCGCTAGGAGAGCGAATCTGCGCAGGCATGCGTGTACAACAAGTTGCATAGGAATTAGGCGATCAGCCCTGCACATGTAATCATGGCTAGCACTTTCTGTGCTGTAGGGCCGTTAATGATGACCCTCAGAACGTATTCCCATTTCTAGATGGTCTGGTGAGCTGTTTACTATTAATTGTGGTATGTTTTGCTGTCGGGCCCCAAGAGGTTGAGGTGTGTAGTGCCGCATGCCTAACTCCAATGCAACCTGTTGTACACGCATGCTTGCACAGCTTCGCTCTCTCGGCGCTTTAAGCTGAAACTTTAAACACAATTAAATAGTATTAGCATAGTTTGCCGGATGTAAGTGTATAGGGATTTTGTATTACTTTTGGCTCAAACAAAATATATGTGTAGTTTAGGCGTTGAGTTTCCGAACACCCAGTATATACATGTATATGCATGTCTCTTTCTTTCTCTCTCTCTCTCTCTCTATATATATATATATATGCATGCATGTCTCTGTGTGTATGTATATGTGTTACTGTATTTGGTTTTTTTTGCAACACCTTTTCTCTCCTTTATTGTCCATCCATTTATTTTTAATTTAATTTTTCTGTTAAGTATATAATCCATTTAAAAATTAATGGTTTTTAGAATTTAATCATATTTTGTAGACAAGTGAATATTAGCCTGTAAATAATTTATTAATATAATATATTTATAACTATGATTATTTGTTATAATATAATTGTATATAAGTGCAAGAAAGGATACGCGCCTTTACTTAGCCTTAATAAAGAGGATATTATTACTTTGCTCTCCTTGTTGAATTTTTATAAAGTGTTGCACTCCAGCTTGTCATCGTGATATAAACTGAGGATTTTGTGTTCCGTTTCAAAACCTTTTCGTTTTAAATTTGACTCTCCAATGTTTTATTTTCAAACATTCATTTTTTAAGGCTTAACGATTAGTCTCTTTAGAACGAGATTATTACATAATATAGTTTTAAAAAGTTATTTATATCCTTCTTTAACTTGATACTGATATTTTCGTGAATTCCACATCTTTACTTTCTCGCTATAGTACAGGTAGAGAAAGTATTGTGATCGTAAAATAAAAATAAATTGAACTCGAGATTTTGATGAATCTTGACGTTTCATGACCCCCCGAATCCGATAAAGTTGTTTTTGAATTTCCGTCTGTCTGTCTCTCTGTACCTCCGACTAGAGCCTAAACTATTTTACCGATTGGGCTAAAACTTGGTATGTAGGGTTTTTATAGGGTTGCCCTGAAGGGTTTTTTGGAATTGGATATGTAACTCTAAAATTAAGGGTAGTTTACTGAAGGGAAAAAGATAAAAAGTCAATTTTATCAAAATCAGCTCAAACGATTTTGATTAAATTTCATTTCTAAACATTTCTAAACACTACAAAAAAAATGACTACCCTAAATATTTCGCTAAAATGACTTTAAAGGGCTCCGGTCTGATGCGTAAATTCTTATTTTTTATCATATCTCCGAAACTATTTGAGATATGAAATTACTTATCATTGCAAATATGTAGGTCTATTTATAAAACAAATATTTTATAAGAAACATATTTTTATAAAACCAATAATTTTACATCTATACGCAAATGTATATATTTTTTAACTTTTCGAACACTAAAGATAAAGTATTGCGACCGTAAAAATAATTTAACCCGAAATGTTGATGGATGTCGACGTCTCATGACCCCCTGAACCCTAAAAAGTGGTATTTGCAATTCCGTCTGTCTGTGTGTCTTTTTAACCCCAAAATAAAGAGTAGTTTGGTAAAAATCGAAAAGAGAAAAAAATCGATTTGCTCAAAATCGGCTTTAACGATTTTGATTAAAATTCGTATCTAGGCGTTGATTAAGATTATAAATAATCTAGTTATTTTCATTTTTTCATGAAAATGACTGTTAGGATACTTTACAGAAGCGGAAATTTCCGTAGCTCCGCAACTACTTGAGATAATAAATAACTTATAGTTGCAAAATTGTAGTACTATTAAAAATAAAAAACCTTTATCTGAAATATATTTTTATAAATCCAACAGTTTCTGAGATATTGACAACTATATTAATACAATTTTGTGAGCTTTAGTTGTAAAGAGATACTACTTAGGTAGTTTTAACGCAATAATTCTCCAATGCCATAGAGTAATTAACTATAAGCAAGTCTCTCAAAAAGTTATTTGTTTGTTATTTTTCCTTTAACCTCTTAGGAGAAATGTTAGTACAACAATGGTTTTTCTCCTTCATTTTAGACTCAATAGTCAATATTTACATTTTTTACTGGTCAAAATTTATAAATGAGGAATTGAATAGCAATGCGATGACCTGAAGATGTGCAACGCCTAATAAAATGTTAAAATTTTAACCAGAAGTCGAAATTTTAATACGAAGTATTTACCCTTGTGGAACAAAATTGATCTTTTTTATTAGTCTAAAAATACAAATGAGGACATTTATTCTTTAAAAATTAAAATAATAAAATTTAAAACTGAGACTCAAAAAATGCTTTACGTTAATATAGTGCAATTTATGATTGGGTTTGCTAGTGTATATTATTTCGTTTCACATATATTACGAGTTTTGAGTAAATATCTCAATTTTTAAACAATAGAGCGAGAAAGTCCGTGAGGAGTTTGGTACCATTTATTTTTAAAGAGTTTGCAATATTTTAAATTGTAGACTTACTTATAATTAATATCCAATCATGTGGTACTTGTTACTATGATAATTATGTCTATCTGCTGGTGTCCTGCCTTCATCTGAAAGTGTATTAGGCCACTATTGTTAATAATACATTTAGCTGTGAGCAAAGTAGCTCAGTGGCATCGTTCGTTCCCTTCTTCCCCCATATTTTTTTGTGTTGGTTTGGATCGGAGTACCTTGCTGTCGAGGTTAAATATATTATCATTGGTATCTGTTACTATCTCGTTATTTCGAGAATCTTTGTTAATTAGCCATTAATAAGTGCAGGACTAGAAAATCAAACTTTACTATTGCAGACGAATAAAAATAAACATTAAAAGGTATTTATAATTGTTTCTTAAATTCAGTTATTTTATTCAAAATTGTGTGAAACTTACTTAACATCTTTGATTTTACGTTTGTTGAAAGGAACATTGAAAGAAAATAATAAGGCTCTAAATACACATATAATTTATTATTTATACACACATGCTCATTCAAACATACAAGGCCTAATAGAATAATTATAATAGAAGTTCCTTGGCCCTACCAAACACTAGTTTGTTATATAAATTAATAAGAATGTCAAAAAAGGAAACTAAAATAATTTTATCTCTTAAATATTTTCTATTACATTTTTAAATAGATTATTTCACAAAAGCTAATATTATGTTCATGCGTTTATAATTTTCTAAAATGAATAAGCGTAAAACTAAAAGGAAAACTTATAATTTAAGATTATTTCCCTCCAGTTTTAGTTGTAAATCTCATTCATTCATTACAATTTGATTTGGTGATGTATATATCATGAAGATTATATATTATACTATTTACGGATATTTTCACAGGCAATATGTACACTCCGTTTACCATGATGGACTAAACAGGGGTCCTATATTATAAGCTGCTCCATAGTTGAAGCACACAAAGTCAGCTTGATACCTTTCAGGGTAAACAAATGTTACCTTCCCTTCCTTTGCGTTACAATTTATAAATCTATTTATTTTGCTTTATTTGTCTTATTAAAAAGTTATTTTTCAGAACTTGCTTATTTTTTAATTATTTCAAAATATTACAGTAGATCTATAGTTTAAACAATGAAAACTGTTTTATTTACCATTGCTAAGTATTATTAATGAAGAGTTTCAACAATTTTTTAAAACATCTTTCATTTATTGGTGTATTTTGGAGTTGTTAATGTTAATTTTTATTTATTAATCACAATGCTTTATCTTCTACAAATCGAATTTGTTTTGCCCATGTGGTCATTTGAACTCCATTCCTATCATTATCTTCTTGGATTTTATCATTGTTTATCCTTTGATTTTTTGGGGATCCTTCAGATATATCTGTTTTGTTGTTTTGCTTTGTTTCCGTGCATATTATTTCTGTTTTACACAGGGGGACTTCCTTGTTCAGTTCTGTGACATTTTCCTCTTTGACATCCTCTGTATATAGTTTTGTATTTTCATCAAAAACTTCAAATTCCTCGAACTCTATATCGTTTATGGTAGGTATTTTAACAGGTGCCTTGTCGTAAAGTGATAAAATATACATTCCTGAATCATCTCTAGGCTTACTACAATCTTGCCATGTGTGAGTTGATGTTGATTTATTCATTTTAACACCAATATCGTCCTTGACTATGTTTTTTATTTTTTCATTTAAATTATTTATTTTTGGTCGTACTAATGATAAACAGCAATCTTCCTCACTAGATGAACTATAGCTTTTCTTTGTCTTACTTCCAGTTTCATTAATATTTGCTTGGTGTTCGTATACAAGTACGTTATTTACAGCACTGTGATGTTTTTTAAATATTGCTTCATGTAGCTTCTTTCCCCCTTCGTTTTCAATTCCGTCTGCGTTTTTGTTTTTTTGTTCCTCGATTACTTTACTATTATTTTCATCATCTAGACAATTTTGTCTTACATTTTTATCAGATACACTAACTTTTTCCATCTCGCTTTGATATTTATCGCCTTCTTCTGTCCCAGCCAGTTCCAAACGACTACCACAGCTATTACTTTTAACTAATCGAAACTTCACCCCTAAGTAATTGTTCCTGAATATTTTCTTTCTTGTAGAGCTATTATTTTTTCTGATTTCATCCATTATAGCTAAAGTCATGGGACTCATCAAAGGCCCTTTAGTACTTGCA
Organism: Timema bartmani; assembly: GCA_902151455.1. Taxonomy (NCBI): domain Eukaryota; kingdom Metazoa; phylum Arthropoda; class Insecta; order Phasmatodea; family Timematidae; genus Timema; species Timema bartmani. Next base: position 9,626 of record CABFWB010004943.1, read on the forward strand.
ATAACGTGACCACCGTAGTAAGTGACAGATGTGCCACATGCTCTAATTTTGTCTAGAACCTCTGGAGGCACGTAATGACCTCCAGCATCTCCGTCATCGTCTTCGTCGTCACTGTAGCAGTTGCGTTTCTCTTCTGAGTTATCATTATCGTCACTGCTAAATACATCTAAATTGTCATAATGATGATTGCTATTTCGGCTTAAAATATTTCCACGAGGTGATGACAAATCTATATCAGGATCATAACTGAGGTCGCTACTAACACCAGATGACAAGCTTCCTGTATCAGTCCATCTTGGTAATACAAGGCTCTGTGGGGGTATTGTATCGGCCGTCAGGTATCTTATTTGCCGTCGTTTATCAATTTTGTTTAGCGTTCCTTCATGCAGATTGCTATTAGGCTTATTTCTTTCACTGCTATTGTTACCTGAATCACTCCCTGATCCTTTGTGATATAAACTCTTCTCAAACACTTGTCTAGCATTTTTAACAGTATCAGGATTTGGTAGTTCTTCATCAACTAGTTCTCGATTTGTGCGTTTTGGATGATAGAAGAAGTGGCGCCTCAGTACTGGTTGTTGAAACTTTTGCTGTCTGGGTAATGTACTTGAAAACATTGCAGAAACATCTTGATTTTCATTAGAGTAGCTTTTTTTAACCGTTGCACCTGTTATCCGACATGTTTTCTCATTACTCGGTTCATTGGCTTTACCGTTATTAGCGAACCCATCTATCTTATGATTAGAACAATGCTCCATCCTCCCAGGGTGCTCTCGAATGGGTTCGATTATAACAACATTATTGTTGACCAGTAACTCTCTAAGACCGTGACGATAATCTTGGAGATACTGTAGGAGACCATCAAATGCAGCTGCTTTATTATCTGGTGAATACTTTCTACTTTTTAACGCTCTGGATTTTGTTGATTCGCTAGTGTCTTTGTGTAACATTTGTTTCTCCTTTTTATGAATGTATTCGTCATCTAATTTAATCCCTTCATTAACGTTGACTTTGCTCATTTCTAATGTTTGGTAACCTTTCTTAGTACTAGCTTTACTTATTGAGTGAGATTGGTCAAATATTTCCGACTCTGAAGAGATTTTTGCTCTCACAATGCGTGATATAGACAAATCGTTCTGGGATTCTTTTTTTTGACCACTGCAACTAAATGCCCTAAAAGCTGGTATATGTGTTTTTTCCATTGGTGGGCTTTTCCTTTTGACTGCATCTAGAAAGCTACATGATTTATGTAAAGGGCTGTGAGATACCATCTTATGATTTGTTTCTTTTGAAACCGTGTCAACATCTTCAACACTTAACGTAGCATATATACGGGGCTTAAAATGTTCTTCACTTTCACCACATGTATTGGGTTCATCATGAAGGTATTGTTTACGATCACCTTCCGTTATAGTTTGCACGGAATTTAAACCGATAGTGATTTGTGGATTCCTTGTTTGTGTTATTTTTATTGTGTTGCTATTTTCTTCAAACAAAGTTCTTAGTTTACTTGTGGTATGATTATCTTCTTGAGTTTTCAAAATTTCTTCATCGGTCTTTACTGTATGTGTTATATCATTATTGGACGATTCCACATCTTTGATTTTTTTGGCTGCTGATACATCCTGTGAACAAAAATTGCAAATTATATCAAAACTCATAACTAATACTAGATGACTTGAAGGAAAGAAGATAATTCTGGAAGATGAAGGAGGAACAGAGGACAGGGTGCATTGGAGGTCTAAGTTTCACTTACAAAAGTAATGGACCTGTCTTAAGACAGAACACATAATAATAATAATAATAATAACTAGTTTACTACATATTGGTTAAGTGTGCAAATAATAATAAGATATACATACGGGACTTTATATTGATTATATAAAATTTAGTATATAAATGTCATGTAATAATATTTAATAGCCATGGATAAATAGCTATGAATACACCCACTTTGATGGCTCAGCAAGTGAAATAGCATTTTAAACACGTGTCCCCTGGAAATATTAATATGTGTGTGTGTATGTGTATGTGTGTGTGTGTGCCAACAATATATTAAATTATAACTGATTATTTGTCCTTCATTAGGTATTTTGAACTAATTTGTGGATTTTACAAACTTGATACATAGGCCAGAGTACAAATTATTAATATATTTAGCTCATGGGTCATCAACCTCTTAATTTTAAAGGAATTGGTAATTTAGTTTAGAGAAAGCACAGTAAAACCTCGTTAGACCAAACCCTCATAATCTGAATTTCCGAATAAACTGAACAGGCCAAAAATAAATAAAAAAAAGATTGTATTTATTTTTGAATGAATTTCAACGCATAGTAAAAATTCTACCCTTTACATTTTGGATATCATTTGGTTTTCCAAATTAGGTCTAGCCCTAGTTATTTTCAATTCCATAATCCATCATTGTCTTCTGACACCCACATTAGCGTGGAGAGAGAATGGGAAACATAAAGCGCTGACTCACTTATGAAAGTCTAACCTCGATGGTCCCAGATAGGACTTAAACTCTAATCTCATCATCAACAGTGACTTTTCACATTGTGAATCATGCACCATATATCCCATGGCCACTGGGGAGGGCTTTAAATATTCAGTTTAATCTCTGTCACACACGCATACATATATTTTGTGGATTCATTAATAAAACTATGTTTGGGGATGTATGCCAGCGGTCATATCACTAGTTATGTCTTTCCTAAAACACGTTTTAAACGAGGAAAAAGTAAAGCTGCACTGAATATAGGCTACAAGCGACTTCATTAAATGATACCTGCCAAAAACACCAAGAGTTGGATTATATTAAAAATAAAAATTAACGTTCATGTCTGTCACGCTTATTTGGGTGTAGAAGATGATCAATTAATTCTCTGAAGTGAATATTTCATCAACTATATTTGTGTTATATTTAATAATACATTTAGCCATGCAGTTCCTTTTTAATTCATCAGTCATCACTCATCATCACACATAGACTAAGATAACCATTTAAACTTTTTAAACTATTTTAGACTTAGCTAGTAAAATGTAAAAATAAAAATTAATACCATCTTATTTCAATTATTCAGTCAGAATAAATTCTTCTGATGGATGATTAATTATTAGATTTACCTTCTTCTGTAACATTAATTTAAGTATAACATTAGTTATAAAGATGAAGCTACTAGATACATTTATAGTGGAATGTATTCATTTAATGTAATTATTTAGCTGTCTACAAAGACCGTTCAAAGAGCCCTACTGATACGAGAGAGTGAAAACATTAGCTAAATCTTAGGCACTCAAACGGAAAATTTTGATTTCCCTTTAATTTTCACAAAGTGAGAATAATAACTCCTATACAGTTAATTTAAGTGTATATTCTAAGATGTAACCATGATTGTGTATACATGAAATATTAAATACTGACAAAAAGAGAACCGTTTAGTTTATTTAATTTTGATTTGGGCGTAGCACCATATAATATGTTTATCATAAACAAAGTAACTTTTTTTTTATAGCATTGTGCCTTACTACCCGTTCGGGTTACACGCCTATGTACCATTTACTCTAATGAGTTAGGGATGAAAAAGGTTGAGTTTGGGGGGAATGTACCCGCATTTGCTTGGATGTAGAATGGAAAACTATTTAAGGAAAATCACCCTCAGTACACCCGATTGGGTTAAACCCCGGCCCTCCCAGTCATCGGCAGTCCATTCTATTGAAAGAGTGACTCCCTTTATATTAAAATAACTTATGGTCAAAGTATACATTTCAGTATATAATGCGTTTTCAAATAAAACCAAAACTGTATAGAATATATTTAGGTATATAGAGAGCATGGTTTTAGAAATTAGTATAGATGCATGTGTGTTCAAAATGCTTAAGATTAGCTTAACTTTTTGACTGAATTATTTGTGCAGTATTACTTCACTAACTTAAAATACATTTTGATGTATATTATACTATTTGAACAAAACTGTTTTAAAAAATATAGTGAAAATATAAAAATTTAAATCTAACGTTAATATTTGAGATATTTTATTAATATTTTTTTTAAGTCATGACAAAAATATACTATTTTGTTCAAAGTATATATATATATATATATATATATATATATCAAGACAACTTTGAACAAAATAGTATATATTTGTCATGATTTAAAAAAAAATATTAATAAAATATCTCAGATATTAACGAGTTGTCCCCTATCAAAGTTAAATTTAAATTTTTATATTTTCACTGTATTTTTTTAACAGTTTTGTTCAGTTAGTATAATATACATCAAACTGTATTTTAAGTTACTGATAATTCAATCAAAAAGTTAATCTAATCTTAAGCATTTTGAACACACATGCATCTATACTAATTTTTAAAACCATATATATATACATATAAATGGTCTTTACCTGTTTCTTTGGATTCTTTATCTGATTTGCAACACTTTTGCTGCTTGTTGAATCTATGATGTAGAGAATCTGTGGCCTCCGTGACATTTCACGTTCGTTGTTCTTATATGTAATTATTGGTAAGTTTTCTTCTCTCGTCCTTTCATTCGTGTCTTCTATTTTAGGAATATATTGTAATTTACTTGAAGGTACTAATTTGGATTCAACATTAAATGATTCCTTTTTTTCAACAACTGTGTTATTTTTTTCATATACTTTCTCTTTCTTCTTATTTTCTTTTTGTAGAGGGGCAGCACTACAAAATGTATTTTCTGGTGATTGGTGAATTTTGTTGTGCCCAGCTGTCTTTTTTACTAAAACTCCTAAATTTAAAGCTGGCAAAACGCACTGATTTGAAATGTTGGTGTTATCACTACACGAAGTATTGGCACAACGTGGTTTTTTATCGATACCTTCACTTGAATCTCGAGTACCTTCAATATTAGCTGATTCTCTGTCGTTTCGTTTTATTTTTGTGACATTGGTAATGTTTGCTTCTTTAGACTTTTTGTTTTGACTCTTTTGAAAATGTAATAAATTGAAAGAACGTTTTTCTGGAAATATTATTTCGTTGTTTATAGCGTTGAAAACTTTATCATTGTCACTGTTTACCTCAAGTTCTTTGGAGATGGTGCTGACATTACGATTTTTAATGCCACGAAGAATTATTTTTTCCTTTGACAATTGATAGGTTCTATTGTTTTTCAGGACTCTATTGTAACCGGTGCTTTCATTTTTTTTATATATCTCTTTTGGGGATACGTTTATTTTTATGTCCTCAGTAATGCTTTCTCTACCCTTTGTTAATTCCTTACTTCGATCATCGACGATTATTTCAATGTTGCCTTTGAGGCTAGGAATTTTAGAAGAATTCAAATTGCTGATGAAAGATTGCTTGTTTTTTGCGGCGCTGGTTAGATTGACCGTTTTTTTTTCACGCAAATATGTAAAACTCTTCTCGGCTTCTTTGAAGCTTTCTGTGGATTTGTGCTCTGTTTTCAAATCTGAAGAACCAGGGTTTACTGGTTTTGTCCCACTTTCAGAGTGTTGTATGTTGCTGGTCTCTGTTTCGTCCCTGAAAGCTGGTGGAACTTCAAGGAGTTCTATCTCGGCATAGCTATTTTCGGGGATGTCATTTCCGGGCTGCCTTAACTCTGTCGGTTGAGAACATGGTTTCCCTTCAGTCCGCTTCTGCGTAGAACATATAGATGACCTAAGACAAACACCAAAAATTGTTACTGAACAGATAAATTATTGGAGTATTCTTCGTTTATCAGCTAGGTCACATTTTACAGAACAATTGGATACCTTACATTTATTTTACAAATAATACCAATAGGTTTTAATTGGGTTCAAAATCATTTCTTGACATATTATTTTCTTGATGAAAGTAGGTTAAATTAACTTATTTTATACAAAATAAATGTCATAAATAATTGTTATGATATTGTCTGGCTCGGTGGGCAATATGGCTAAGGCGTTGTAGCGACATGGAACGTTGCTCATGTCCAAATAAACCTAAGCTTACGTTGCGAGACTGGAAAATGTGTCTGATTTAAAGAACTTTGCAGAACATTTTTTTAAATCTTGTTTTCTTAAGGCTCGGGGAAAAAAAATAAAAAATAAATTAGATTATAACGTCAATTAAAATACAATTTTACATTGCCTATTGTATGCCCTTTTTCCTTTTTAAGTGCCTATTCTGGTGCTTGGATCTCATATTTCTTAATATACATATTTGCCTACCTATTCAAAACTATTTTGGTGCCTATCATTTATGTATTGATTACTCTGCGGTGTCATTTTCCGCATCTTTTATGGCTTTTTTTTAAAACCTAACAGTGAGTTTACTATAGCGTAGTTAGGAAAAGAAATAATTGTAAAGTTCAATTTTCCTTTTGAATTCCTATGCTACTCTTAAAGAACTATGAGTCTCTAAACCTTTGTATGATCGATTAAAAGCTTATTTAAAACTATACATGTTGACTACACTTGATAACTAAACGCCTCATACAGAGAACAGCGGGAGCTCACATACTTGCAAACGTGGAGCTGTATCTGATAGCTCTTATAAGGAAGATACGTCAATACACAAGGATTTATATGAAGGATGCTGGGGGCAAAGCGTTCAATTCTACTTTGAGAGGTGTCATGTTCAGTTATCCTTGCTAAAGATGATTTATGTACGCTTTACTAGCTGTGTTGGATACTGGTGAACTATATTTTGTTTTTACCTGCTCCGGTGGCCGCATGGTTTAAGACGCGATTCTCGTGTTGAACTAGACTGTTGATGACAGGACGATCGGAGTTCGAATCCCGGTCTAGTGTACTGAGGGTGGTTTTTCCAAAATGGTTTCCACTCTCCCTTCACGCAAATGCGGATACACCTTCCTCATCCTTAATTCATTGGTGTAATTAGTACATATGCGTATAACCTGAATAGGTAGTAAGACGTGGTGCTAAAAAATAAAATTTTCTAATATAAGAACAGCATGATTAGAGACAATATTAACTAACCACACACACACGCGCACTTGGGTAGAGAGTAAACTACATTGTATATATTCCATCTTAGTGCATTAGATCAGGGAATAAATCTGAGGCCCTCAATTCATTAGTCAAGCGTCAAGCATGCTAATCACAGTAATAAGATTCATGAGAATAATATATCTTTCGCTCTCATAATAATGGTCTACGTGCCTGGTAAAGATGTGCTAGCTTAAATCGTGAATGGATCACATCTTCCTGTCATATATCTAACACAATGATTATATCTCAGTGAGCTACTTATTTCTAGGCCATCAACATTTAATTTCTCCTTTACCTCGAGTAGAGAAAGTATTGTGATCGTCCAAAAAATCGAACTCGAGATTTTGATGGAGGTTGTCGTTTCATGACCCCTGAACCCGAAAATGTATTTTTTTCAATGCCATCTTTCTGTCTGTTGCTGAGGCTAGAGCTGAAACTATTTTACCGATCAGGCTAAAACTTGGTATCTTGGGTTCTAAGGTTCCACAGAGGATTTTTTTTAATCATCCGCCCTGCCCTAGAATTAAGGGTAGTTTACTGAAGGGCAAAAAGAGAAAAAAAAATCTATTTTGAAATCCGCCTTAACGATTTTGATTAAATTTCTTATCAATGCACTGTTTAATAACATTACAAATAAAATGGAAACTCTTATTTTCTAGTGAAAATGACTTTGAGGGTGCTTTACACTAGTAAAAATTTCCAATTTTTTTCATATCTCCGCATATTCTTGAGATAAGAAATAATTTGCCATTATAAAGTTGTAGTACTAATAAAAATAAAATACTTTAAACTAGAAATATATATTTATAAGACCATTGGTTTCTGAACTATTGTCAAATTTTTTTTTTTAATTAAGGTCTTGGAAATCGGGAGATTATTACTATGCTCTTTGGTGAACAGAGATGTTAAGTTTTTCTAAATAGGTTTCTGTAAAAGTGTATATTATTTCATTTATGCTCTTTTTTGGAATGTGGTTCCCTTTTTTTCCCCATCATGTTTCTACAGCAGTGTTTATTATTTAATTTCACAAATCTTATTATTTTGAAAGTAAATGTCTACATTTTAGGGAGAAAGTCTATGCGAAGCATCGTTCAATTAATTTTACGTGAAAACACCGAATTCACATCGAGCATTTTTTTATATTATCAACGTTTAAGGAAATCTGTACAGTATGTCCACGTGGCTGGTACCTAAAATGTTCATTTTTTAGTACTTGTACATGGGTTCGTCCTATAATCCAGATGTTACATTTCTTGGTGCAAGGGTTGAACTATTAGTACTAGCTGTGATATAGATTAGACTAGCTTTTAATTTGTTTTCTTAAATACTCATTTGTTTAAAAATTGTATACACCTATAATATCAACATTAACCAATGAATAATAACTATTAAAATATGAAGCGTTATCTTGCCAACGTTGCAAGTTACATTTGACATATTGGATGATCTAGACAGAGAGCATCGTTCTACTATCTAACTTTTTATTTGTAAAGTGTCATGCTTGAAATAGATGTGGGCTGAAGATATAATTAAGAGATGGTTATGCTATCCACGCTATTGCTCCAAGAACGCATTGAGTTTCAGGGAAGTGAATTCCAAATTTGGTTTACTCTGTAAATATCAGTTATGGTTCCTGCGCTTCCAGACGCTTTATCTTACCTTCTGCTGTCAGTGCTGGAGGGGGCTCGCCAATGGGCGAGTCTTGCTCGAGGTATCAGTTGTTTTCTCCTCTTGGTGTAGCAGACCTCGTTGACCGCTTCTTCCCGAATAACCTCGAGGGCCTGATGGCGTCTGGTTCTAATAGGGGTGGTGCCGTGGTGCCGCTGCAGACTGTAGTTGGAGGTGGTGCTTGCAGGCAAGACGCGCCCTCGCGCGGCACGTTGATTTGCACAGCGTCTGTGAAAACAACCGTTGTCGCATTTAGACAGGTTTAAAATATGTGTTTAGACATTTTCCCCGGTGTCGGCATTAGTTCTAGTGACTTTAAGGTGGGATGGAAGTGAACTTGAGTAAATGTTTCGTATTTTATAGTTTTTATGACATAAATATTTTTTGGACTAAATAAATAAATTGTGGTTTCAGTCAATACATTTAGTTTAAATTTCTACGCACTATAATCGTGAGAGGTCATAAATATCTGTTATGGGAATTACATAATTTAAACAGGACCTTTTTCTTTGTTTAAAAAGTTTATGTTTATATGACATTAGGCCTATACTAATGGTAGATATTCAATAACTGTTAGGATAACTCAAGGTAAAAAAAATTAAACTAACCCTGATCTATCGAAGGACTTTAAAGCATTTTGAAGCGATATTTTATTTTTAGAGCAATAAGAGGCTTTTCCAATAAAAAAAAGTGCTAAAATATGTAACTTAACTTGCGTTCTCTTCCATCCCACCTTAAAAAAAACTCCATGACTTGAGGCCGCGATTGAGCTATACCGGCCAGGATAACTATTAGGATAACGAACCCTCCAGCAGTTAATCTCATTTTTCTAGAGTGGAGGCGCTACCTATTTATTCACATATCCCCTCATTTGTCCTCATGAGGCTGAGTTTGACCCCGTTCTAGACCCACTGCTTCACAGATACATTCTGGAAGCGCCGGGTATCGAACCCGAAACCTCTGACCACTAGACCACAAAGGTAGTCTCCACCCCACCTTAAAAGCTCTAAATTAAAAAAATAGTTATTGGGTAGCTATTTCATATAAGAGCTATATGAGTGTGTGTGCGCGACCGCACCACTCAATATTACTGGTCTGGGCTATCCGCACGTTAGGATCCATAAGCCAATTTAACGCTTTTTATTTAGCTTTTTTTACCCTTCTCTCTCCCCATGTAACACCAAGTAGACATTTATCCTAACCCCTCCCTCCTCCAACCTGTGTTACATAGCTTTTCACGTAATTATTTCACAGGGAAGCTTTTGTGATACTAAAAGTGGGGCTCAGATTTAATAATACTCAGAATCTATTTTAAATCCTGAATTTAAATGATCTCAAAGAATTGTATAACACTACTTTATTATTTTCTATTTATGGCTTAACTGTACATACATACGACTATTTGAAAAACTAACAACTTAAAAAAAAAGTATAACCCAAACGGTTATAAGACTCTCTGCTAAAAAAAACCTTTTTAAAACTGTTTGACAACATTAGAGTTTGAGTATAAGATTTTTGTTACATAACATTATGATGATGTAGAACCTTCCCCCCTCTCAACAGCTTTACGTGGTTTATGGATAGCCCCATTCATTAGGAGGCTGAAATGATAAAGGTAGTGTTTAGAGAAATTGTACCCTCACTTGCATGATAGGAGAATGAGAAACCATTTAGGAAAAAATACCTTCATTACACCCGGCTGGAGCTCAAACTCAGACCTCCCCGTCACTATCAAACCAAATGAGACGACTACTTTACCCTCGCACCCACACTAAATTTGGAAATGATTCTTAAACATCATATGGCAAAACGTATCATAATATAGCCTATCATTTTAAATTGTATAGTTTGATAAAATTAAATTTGAAAATGAAGAAGTTCTCCAACCCAACCGTTTGTTTTTATTAGTATTTAATATTTTTTGTATGAATGTATAAATGATTATTTTTATATGGTGTACAGTAAAAATATTGATTTGGTACTGTAAACATCAGTGAATAAATGTGGGTGAAAATCTTTTATTTATGCATTAATCCATTTGCCTTTCTAGTGTTCAATGTAATAGCAAATATGCTGAGTAAAATTTAAAATGAATAATAACCATCTCATAAAAATTCTGCATGGCATGTCATCATTTTTCAACACATTGTTTAAATCAGGCGTTTGATCATAAGGGCCACATTTAAAAAAAATCATTATGATCACCATCTTTAGTAAAAAAATTATTTTTATTTTTAAATCATTATTATCATCAAAAAGAAAACTAAGCTTACATAAAATTTAGAGCTACTATATTTTTCACAGAAATATGAAAAGTTTATTTTGCAGTGGATATTAGAATTTAAAATCTTATGTTGAAGTAACTTTCATAAAATGATGATAAATGTATGTCCGTAATCTGTGATATCTCGTGTATTTGTTTTTGTTATTAGAGACAACTTTATTTATTACCCGCTTCAGTGGCTGGACGGTCTAAGGCGTCACTATTGTGTCAGATTGGTCCGCTGAAGATGGGGAGATTGGGGTCTAGATCCCGGTCGGGTCTACTGAGGACTATTTATCTCAAATGGTTTCTCACTTTCCTTCCACGCAAATTTGTTTAAATTATTTCTAAAATGCTTTCTTACTCATCTTTACCCCAATAGATTAGTTATGTATGCGTATTGCCTGAACAAGTTATTATGTGGTGATCAAAATATATCTGAGCTCAAAAACATTGCACATATCTGGTGTGCAAATTTATCCATTTTCGGGAGTCTATCTCTTATGAGTAAAGAGTAAAAATTTGGTGTACCAACCTCATTTTCTAGTACACCCCAGACATTTATCAATTTCCTTATACCTTATTCTCAAATGGTGTATCTCTAAAGTGTAAATAATAATATGAATGAGACAGCATTGTATGTCGGTTCATCAAAAGATCCGCGGGCCTCTCGGAATCATGGATTGGGCCGTAAGTTTGATATGTCTAGTTTAAATAATAATGGATTTCTGGTGGATCAAATCATTTATATAACCTACGGGCATAAATTAATAAAAAAGAGGAAACGTGTCCTTAAAATCCCTCTTTTTGTACAAGTGTTAGTTAATACACTGACTTATCTTCAGTTTATCATGAAAGGTATCAAGCTTAACTTGTTTTATGATGTAGCGTATGAGATTACCATAGTGTAATCAGCCAAGGTAGAACTTCTATCTTTCAGGCTGAACAAAGTACACACATAATATAGGCCTAGCTCCCTAGATTGGACCTTAAGGGTAGGGATGTAGGGAATGCGAGAAAAGATCAGTATTTTTGAAGTTTTTATAACAACACATTTTTTGGCCAAAATAAGTCAAATATTGCTTCAGTACAAACATAGAGCTCAAGTTTCTTCACATGGTGGTATCAAAAGTTTTTGAATATCTTTCACGGGTGTCCTCTAATTTAATGACAACTTTTTCTTTTAATTTAAAAAGTTTGTGATCTAAAGCTCATGTTAGATATCCAACAACTGTTGATATCACCAGGTGAAAAAAATTAAACTCTGTGTGTATTGAAGCAATATTTGATTTATTTTGACAAAAAAAAATGTTTTTCTATAAAAACTGCAAAAACACTGGTCTTTTCTTAAGTTCCCTACATCCTTACCTTAACGGCGCGTTTCAGCAGACGAGTTTGATATTTATATTTTATATAGTTTTTTTTAAAAGCACCTCATTTTTAGGCATTAAAATTACTTTTTTCATATCGAATGATGCAAACAAAATTATCGAAGTTTTAAAATAGAAAGACATCTCTGAGTTTAAAGATTATACTAAAAGATTGGACTCTAATCTTAAAATAAAATTGTTTACGTATTTGACTTGCACTTTCTAAACTAACTGATTATATCAGACCATGACTTCAACACTAAATTATATCTAGAACATACACAACACCCAGCCCCACAGCCGTTAATTCATCACTATAAAAGGGAAAATCCCACTTTTCTTTTGAGATACTTTCTGGCCCATGCTTTAAATCGAACCCGGGATCCCTAGTTGAGTAGTATGCCGCTACTGAGTTAAGTAAGGTTTTGTACATTTTTATTTTAAAATTGAACTTTGTTCGTGCTTTATATATATAATTCTCAATTTAAAAACTCATGCTCTTCTGCATATTAGAATCTACTTTAGTTTAACTGTAATAAAATATTATTTGTAAATGTGCTAAAAAAGCCTAAGGTTTATTGCGAAATTGTCACATAAATTACTTAACAACGATAGTAAATAATCCTTTCTCCCCTTTTCCTCAGCTATGGAAAAGTGGTCTAAGCCGTTAAACCAACATTTCACTTGGTCTTCGTTGACAGGAGGTCTGGCGTAGAATAGTGATCGATTGCACGAATTCCCTAAGGGGTATTATATTATGAATATTTTCACAACATTCATTTTTACATGGACCCATAAGTCTCACTGTGTCAAATTTCAGCTCTCGAGCAGATCCGTTTCAGTGGCCGCATGACCTAACGCGCTACTATCGTGTTAGACTAAACTGACGATGACGGGGAGATCGGGATTCGAATCTCGGTCGGGTGTAGGCCCTACTGAGGTAGGTTCTCCAAAATTGTTTTCCGCTCTTCCTCTAAATACAGCCTTCCTCATCCCTAAAGCGATTAGCGTAATTAGTACATAAGCGTTTAACCCGAACGGGTAATAAGATGCAGTGCTTTTTTAAAAAAAGCTCTTGAGCTAAACGTGAAATGTGTAAAATCGTTCTGACTATTCTAAAGCATATCGCGGACTCCCTAATCTCCCCATCATATGAGGTGAAATTAAAACCTACGCTCGTATTTCTAGTAATTCTACGCAATCCATTTCATATTAATAAATGAAAAAAGATGTTAAGTTGTGCATTGATGGGGGAAAAAATGTTTTGAACAAATCTTGAATAACGAATATTTTGTATATGATGTGAAAATATCAATAAAAAACAACAACTTAAAACTCTAAATTAGTTTCGTGGAGCCCTGTTTTTTACCCCCTTAAGAGTGTTTGATGAAAGTTGTCTTGAAATAGTTTCTGATGGGGACACGCAACAACTGTGCCAACTGCCAAATTTATTATTTTTCGTTAAATGGGATATGAGTTGAGGAATCAGTATTATTTGGATCCATTGCTAATCTATTTCACATTCGATGTTGATAAATAAGATAAACTATAATATATATATATATATTTTTTTTTTTGAAGCCCTTGATTCTACTCCGGCCGACTGCAATATAATTAATTATTCCTCCTAACGGGATTACATAAGCCTTCCAGCCTCATTTACAAACTGATACAATCCTGCTATTGGAGTCTCGCTGCGGGTCGCGCCCACCTGCAGATCAATGAACGTGAGTTTGGAACGCGCTCATTATACTCGAGTTTTTTTGTCACGCTATTTTGTAAACGGCTCGAAAATGTCGCGTGCATTATTTACAAAAGCGATGTGGAGTGGGAGAGTGTTCTACGGGCTGGGGGAGAAAATAGAGAGATATAACCTATAATCACGTCACATTTACTGTTTGGAAGGAACTGAAATATAAATATGTCCACCCGCATCGGGTAACCAAGCATTCTGAGGCATTAGGATCGCATTATTATTGAAGTTAATAACATACATAGTGAAGTAGACGGTTAGGTTGAAGTTAATTTCCCGACTAGGTGAATTTAAAAGTGGAAGGCTTTCTACAGTTGACATTTCAATGCTCTCTTCAGACTAATGTGAGTGTGCTTCCTCTAGGCTACCCTCCTCATCCCTTATCCCTGGATTAGTTGCTTATATTATTTAGCATCTCGTCTTATTACCTGTTAAGCATATGCGCATATGTACTAATTACGCCAATAATTTGGGGATGAGGAAGGTCTAATTTTAGAGGAAATGACTGGCATTTGTATGGAGGGAGAGTGGAAAACCATTGGGGTGGGGGAAACACCCTCAGTACACCCGACCGGGATTTGAATCACGATATCTCGATCATAGGCAGTATAATCTACTGCGAGAGTAAGGCCATAAGTTGAGATCATCAGACCATCGAAGCAGGTACTTATGTTGTTAACGAACCTTGTGTTAAAAGGAAAATATATATGTATAATAAATTACTATGGGCAAGTGTTCTCGCTTTTAGCAACTTAACATTATTTAACTTAGGTGACCGTTTCGGTGGCCGCGGGGTCTAAGGGGTCACTTTCGCAATAAACTAGACTGCCGATGATGGGAATATTAGGGTTTTAATCCCGGTCGTATGTACCGAGGGTGTTTTTTTCCAAATGGTTTTCCACTCTTCCTCCACGCAGATCTGGGTGTATCTCTAAATTCAACCCTTCTCATTCCTAACGCATTAGTGTAATTATAATTATTTATTTTTAGCACCGTGTCTTACCACCCGTACGAGCTATACGCCCTTATGTACTAATTACTCTAATGGTCTTAGGTATTTATATTCAGAGGAATTGTACCCTCATTTGCATGGAGGAACTAGTGAGACGTGGCTCTAAGGAAATATCTTAGGTTAATAAGATTTTCTATAAGATAGACTTTTGCAGAATAAGAAGAGAAAAAAACACTTGCGTTGAAAGAAAAGGGTAAACTACCATGTGGGAGACTCTACCCCGAATATGCCTACACCGGTTAAACGAGTACTCCCAAGATAAGCTCCTCCTCACCTAGCTTTGCCAACTAGCTCTAAATGTATTGAATAAATCATTTCCAAACAATAAACAGATCGGTCACCAACATCATAAAATGAAGTATGCTCACTTTTACAAATCTTGCTTGGACTAGTTTGGGCACAGGTTTCTGTTTGGGCCTAAACAGATAATGAGAAGTGTAATGGCGTCAAAACTGTAGAACGCTGTGTAGGGCACATTAAAAAAAGATTAGGTTGAAACCCTGGACTGGCGCTATTTTAGTGAAGCAAATAGATCAATATGCGAAGAGCTCACCCTCGTAAAGATAGGATATTCCAAACTTTTCCATTAATCTTCTTTCTATGAAGACATATAGTAAGCCCGAATCTCTCCTACCAGTAAAAGTGATACGATGCTATGGATTCTTGAAGTGCTTCTCTGAATGAGTGATAATATTTTGGTACACATTTGTAGAGCTCTTTTATGGTCCGTTTTGGGAGGAGGGGGGCATAGCTGTTTAAAAAGTTTAGAGACATGCACAATAAAACTTAATAAATAGTATTAATATTCCCTACATATCTTTTCTTTTACCATGCAAAGCGAGTATAAATTATTACTTTTTAAGCTATAAAAAGCATAAATAAATTATTATGATAATGCAAAATAAAAATACCTTGATACTTATCAAACAAAAATATACTTTCCTTATAACTTCGATTCTAAAAAGTGTTTTTGTTATGTGTTCCCAATATCTAGGCTTCCCTTACCTAAAGCCTAAATGGTAGTACTAATTTTCTTCAAATTAGTTTTTAATGGTCTTGAGCTTAGCTCATTGATTGAGTAATATGAGCATAGACAAATAGAAATGTAGGGTAGTTTACCCAAAGTTTCCAAAACAAGCTGCCTTAACGACGTTGCTTATTTGAAGATTTCGAAGCTCTTGCGTTAAGTGGGCTGCATCTTAACTTGACGCACCTAAGCACTCTAATCACTAACTCATTGAGACAATAATCTACGAAATATAAAGAGGGAAGAACATGATCAGTTCATTCTATGAGGCCTCTTGTTTATCTACTTATCCTCTCTTTCTCTGACGAGTTTACACACTCACTATAATATTTGCGTCTAGACAGCATTGACTTGCAATTAAATATTACCTTTTCCTTGTTAACAATTTTAGATAGACACACACTTCTACGGAGGTTTTTAATCTACATCCTCCCAGAAAGATTCCTACAAACTATTTTCCTGAATAAACCAAAGATCCTAAGTTGTAGATGATTAATAAAACAGGTTTACAGAAAAAAATGACACTATAACACTATTTTAGATTTATTCAAGAATTTATGCTTTTTTTTTTGTTTAGGAAAAGATATGAAATGATGAAATTAGTTAATAATGACATTTCAGGCTGAATGTTTCAGTTCTGAGATCTACGGTGTTGGTAAGAGTTATAGAACCGGAACCTCCCCGTACAAATATGTTCATGTTTGGGTAGGGCACAAAATAAGATTTGATTATTAATGAAGATTGTTTTAATGGTTTTAAAGCCTCAAAACTACATTCTCATGAGAAATACCGTAGTGTTAAAGTATGTGTCTTTAACTAGGCAGCGCTCCTAAATAACGTTTATTTGGTTTAAACGACATTTCCCTGCGATAAAACAAACAGTTTTTATCGCACATAATTTTAAATATTTTAAAATAAAACTAAGAGTAGTTTCAGAGTTTTCTAGTTTTTTTTGTGTTATACATTTGAAGCCTTGAAGTACTTTATAATTTTGTTACAAGGTTCAGTCATTTGGGCAGTCAAAGCCTGAGATCGATGCAAGGTTTAGATATACAGGGTGGGGTGGAAACAATTAGACGATCTATGCTGAGGAAAGTGATGGACAACGTGCTGAGGTTTGCCTGACGTCCGGTGGAGCTCGACTGAATGACTTTATCTCCAAAAAGTAAAAGTGTATTATGTAGTTTGCTTTTATTTGGCTAGTGAATAATTATTTTTCAATTAAAGGGTTTTGCTGAAGATGGGAAGATCGAGGTTCGATCCCTGTTGGGTGCACTGAGGGTTGTTTTCCTAAATGGTTTTCCCCTTTCCCTCCATGCAAATGCGGGTGCGTGTCCTCTAAATTAATCCTTCCTAATCCCTAACCCGTTAGCGTAATTAGTACATAGACGTATCACCTGAACAGGTACGTGGTGCTAAAAAAAGTGTTAATTTTCAAATTACTAATCGTCTAATTGTTTCGGCCTCACCTTATACTAACAACATTTTTTTGTGTCTGCTTAACGTTTTACTACCCGTTGTAGCTATCTGCATATACACCCCACCCCCTCTCCCTTTTTTTAAGCGTATGGCTTATTCTACCGTGAGAGATGCAGAATCTAGTTAAGTCGCCGTGTGTGTAGACTTTTAGATGCTCTGTGGGAACAGAAAGTTGCCTAGGATATACCTTGGAGGTTGTCTACACGTCACACATGATGATGATGATACATGATGATAGTGATTATGAAGGTGTGGAGCCAGTGGAAATCTTAAATCAAGCTTAAGCCTAACTAACCATATGATGGTGACCGTAGAAATAGTTCCTCTTTCGGGAAAAATACCCGTGGTCTCGCTGGACTCGAAACCGGGACCTCTATATAGTAGCCAGGGGTGCTGATCACTACACCAAGAGGCCGGTCACATTTACACTAATGGATTAGGACTGAAGAAGGTAGAATTTATAGGAAATATATATATATATATATATGTTCGGGTCGGGGAATTTTGATTGGTAGGCCCCCTTTCTTACTGCCGTATCATGATTTGGTTGGAAATTTTTTGTTATCAGACCCCCTTGCTTACTGCCGTGTCATATTCCCTATGTGGCTGCCTACTTTTAAAGGACTTCCTGGTATACGATGTTAGCCGTCCTTTCCTCAAGCACCAGAACAAATAGGCTCCTCGCTGTGCTCATCCTGGAGAATGCTACATAGAGCTGGCCGTGGGAGATATAGTCTTCCCTTAAATCAACCCCCGCTCCCTTCAATGTCTGATCCTGAGCCTTATTGATGGTCATTGTAAACCAGACTTTCAGGGGGAACTGGACTCTCTTAAACTGGAAGGGGTAATCCGAAGGAATGATGGGAATGCGAGGTATAAATATTGTTTCCCCATAACCACACCCTGTGAAGATAGTTGCCTCGATGGCGTTGCGATGGAGGTCCTTCACTTGCAGTCTGCTTCCATTTCACAGCTGTGGGGGCTTCAAATTGTGCAACAACATGATGGGCGCGCCAACATTCAAGATAAGAGTGTGAGTAGGGAGCCCAGGGCGTTTGAGGGTGTGCAAAAACTCTACGAGGTAGTGGACAGCATCCTTCATCTCTACTACTGAGTCCACTGACTGATATCAACTCCTCCGATACAAACATGCTGCGCAGGGGGTTGTTGATCTCATCTGCCTTATCGTTTCCAGGAGTTAAAATTGCCCTCGCCCTTAATCATGACATAGTTTTCCGTCTTATGTTATTTAGGTCGGGATAAATGATTGTAGTCATACTGTTCATGTCCTTAACTAATTGACATATGCTAGAAGGAAGGTTTATCTTTCCATCTATCTCCTTCCCCTTGCCATCTCCCAATTCTAGCAGATTGTATGCAAAACCCTCATTCATGCTATCACTTTTCAGATGAACTATCTTATTTTGCTTTAATGACAGCTTTTGAATTCTCGGCAATAGGTATGATGATTTAAGGCAGGCCTTGACTTCATCGACTTGGGTCCCCCGGGATACTAATGGCACGGTCTGCCTAAAGCCCCCAGCCAGCAAGACAGTAACACCACCCATTAGCTTGTCACAACTGCAAATGTCCTGAAGCTTATGGCTTAGAGCCTCTATCCCCCCTTTATGTGACACGGTACATTCGTCCCATACGATAAGTTTGCAATCTCGAAGCACCTGGGCTATATTTTTTGAAATGTTACATATGGGGGTTTCTGTATCATTCAGATTGAAGAGGAGTTTGAAGGCTGAATGGGCAGTTTTACCCCCCTCCAAAATCGTTGCAGCGATGCCCGATGAGGCAACAGCCATAGTAATTCCCCTGTCACTTCTAACTTTGGCTAGTAACACGTTTATCAAGAATGTTTTTCCTGTCTCTTGAGGCATCAGAGAACATAACACTGCACTCTCCGCCGTCTACGCTTTAAATAACATTCTTGTAAATCGTCATCTGATCGCCCGTTAGCCTTGGCTCGTTGTCATCCACTGTTTTCGACAGAACATCAAAGTCGTAGCTCAATTCCCTGAGGTAGTATCAGTTGCCCATGACACCATCTGCATCACGCGTTGTTTCAGGCAAGCCGTAGTGCTTGAAAGTAGCTGTCAATATTCTTGCTAAATTTCACATCTCTGCGTTTACAGATTAAAGAGATATAGCTCAACTCGAAAACCCCA